>LPNX010364509.1:112339-196056 GCA_001517045.1 Pseudotsuga menziesii | reverse complement strand
CCTATGTCTTCTTGAATCTTCTTTGCCTTGGCTTTTTCTTCTTGGTAGGCTTCAATACTACTTAGCATCTCTGCTCTAAGATCATCAGAGACTTTCCTACGGCGTCCCTGGCTCGCGGCCGTACGGCTGCCACTGAACCGGCCGGTTCCGTATGGAACCGGTCAAACCGGCCGGTTTGACCCGGTTCCGTACGGAACCGGCCAAACCGGCCGGTTTGGTCCATTTTCCGGTTTTGCAAATTTTTTTACTGAACCGGACCGGTTGACCCTGTGAACCGGTCAGACCGGCCGGTTTTGCCGGTTCCGGGCCGGTTCCGATAACACTGGTCTGCTCATGCACAAACTCAATCATCTCATTTAAAGGATGGATTTTTAATTGTTTTGTGGTTTTTGTTCTTCAAAGGTTTCCCTGTGAAAAATCTCTGTGTTACTGTGTTTTATCTTGTGGATGAATGTTTATCTTTCTCATTTTTAAAGTCTGCAATTAATAAAAGAGCTGTCACTGCTATCATTTTATATAAAATTAACATGTTATTTATAATAAAATTACAATTTATGTTCTGAATAAACAAGGGCAATTTTAGAAAGCAAACATTTTCCTTCAACTGCAGATGATTTACTTACAGCAGACAGTTTCAGAGCAACTAGTTAATTAAGAACCATCTCAAGTCACAAAAGAAACGGAAGAAAAATTGATGACAAGGGGCTCAAACATAGGGATTAAGGTCTTTTTCAGTTCATTAGTTCTTGGAATGGTGGGAATTAACAGGTCATTCAAATTTCATCCCACAAAATCAAATTTAAATTTAGAAACTCTTACCTGACAATATAGGAAAACCAGGGACAAATAAACAACCAATTGAAAAATATAATTAGCACTGCAATCGTGCAAAGTACAGTAGCTCAATATAATGTATGCCATCTAATACAGGCTTCAAAATAGAGATCTACCATGAATATAAAACTGAGACAATTACAACTAAAAGGCCAGCAAATATACTTTGTGTATTACATAAAGTTGGACATGCGTAAATAACTGAAACACTTCTTGTACCCTGCACATATTATATTTCAGCCGCTAAATCAAATGCATGGAATTGACATGAAACCCAGGCGATAACATCCATTCTATTGTAAATAGTAATATGAACAACAGTTTTCAAGCCATTGTATAGCTTTCTGCACCTGATGAACGCTTTACAACTACTTACCTATTGCTATATCACACGCATATAATGACCAAAATGGAAGCAAAACCATATGTATGAATCCGGTTACATAATAAAGCAATTTTGACCAAACTACAGTAAAATTCCAGAAATATCACCGTAACAACAACAGTTGATGACAATAATAACTCTCTTAAGTCTCCACTTCAGCACTTCAAAGACAACTCCTCCAGATTGCGGCAGTGGATCGACAGAGACTGGATGGCTAGGGTAATGTCGACGGAAGGCCGAAGCTCGAGTGAGAACTTCAGAAGCGTCGGACAATTCTCACCTATTTTTGTCAAACCAAACGGAGTGAATCCGAAATGACCCTTCAAACCCAATTCTGTGATATTCTCACAGTTTTTAAGGCTTTTCAGGGCATTATCAGACAATTTCCTGCAATCCACGAGACGGATAGCGCTAAGCCTATTACAAACTCTAGTCATGGCCTCAATACCAGAATCCTGCAAATTGGGTATGGAATTCAAGGTAACATCCTCAAGCATAGTACAGTTTTTTACAAACCCTACAAACCCTACATTTGAAATGAATTCCTGTGGTTGGTCAGGGCTCCCTAATGATAATATATGTAGGTTTTTCAGGCGTACGGAGGCGAACTTGAGATCTAGATCGTGCAACTGATCCATGCATCGAGAGAGATTCAAATGCTTAACATGATTGAAACGAGTAAGGAGAGAAGGGAGAAGTTCATGCGACCTGATTGTAATCTTCCGGGTTAACAATGTCAGCACGTCGTTCGAGTCTTTGCAGACCAGGGACGCCGAGAACTTGTCCTTGGGCTTCCCAATCCGCGTTAAGATGTGGTACCACTTTTTGAGCTCCTGGATTTTTTTGTGCATCACGGCGTTCCAGAGTTTGCAGACCAGGGACGCAGAGAACTTGTCCTGGACCCCCAAAAACTGCGTTAAGATGTGGGACATCAATTCTCTGTTGCTGAGCACGATCTCCATGCTGCTCTCCATTGCTGCTGTTTTGTTTTATCAGAAACGAAATTCACAGAAAATGTTGCTCCCGCGGGTAGAAACTAGGGTTGTTAGGTGAGGTTGCATTTATAGATGGGAAAATCAATGTTAAAAAGGTATATGCGATAAGGATGGGAACAAAAGATCGATGTATTTTTATGAAATTGTTTATAAGAAATATTTACAATATCATATCACTTTTGGAGTGGATCTAATGGTTATGGACATTTATTTTTGAAATAGTTTAAATGTTATATAATTTGGATTTATAAATATATATGATTGGAGTGGATCTAATGGTTATGGACATTTATATTTGAAATAGTTTAAATGTTATATAATTTGGATTTATATATATATGATTGTTGGAATTTAGTTATATAATTTTTGGTGGAATTGTAATTTTTTTTATTGTTGGAATTATAAATTTGAATGTATAAATTAATTTTACTTATAAATATTCATATTACATTTGAAATGTGTAATTTAGCTCATTTATATTTGCAATTCAAATTTTAGAATGTTTAAATTAGTGCTTCACTCAAAAAGTATAACAAGAACAAGTTCAAATCATAATATGTTTGGATTACACTTTTACTTTCTCCTAAAAGGTCACAAGTTCATAATATAGATGGAAGTAGGATATGTACACCTTCTTAAATTTTAGTCATCAAATTGTTGTTTATAGGGGTTCCTTCTCTCATAAACAAAGGGTGCTTCACTAGACGGTGACCTTAAACTTATAATTATTATTATTATATTGAGTACTAATTGAAGTGGTGGATGAAATGAATGTAGGGAAACATTCGTTTGGTTTACATCATATGACAAAAGACAAGATAGTATTGTGTTGGTTGCCTTATTACAATTCAAATATATTATAATTATATTTTAGTTGTAGGTGTTGATTGTAACAATTTTCTTGTATGCTTTTGTGTCTTTACTATAGTTGCAATGTCCCAACTTGGTTTTCTTGAAATGTTGTGTTAACGTGCCTTCACTATCAACATCAAATATACAAACTATTAGTTTAAAGCTTCATTGTTAGCAACAAAATGTATATCAAAAGTTATGTTGGTGTAGAAAGGGTTTTTACAATGGAGAGCTCTGTACGGCGCTAGGGTGGGGTTTGCTCAGCTGGGCCTCGGCCTGAGAGCAGAACTACCTCTGACATGTATTGAATGGTTTTCTTGGCATGATGGCGTCTTTACACCTGTTCGCATCTTGCTTCCCGGGGTTTTGAATTCGCTATCGTTTTCGTTGCCTTGGGGATGTCGGTGGGATTCTCCTGCTCCGGGTAACTTCGTCATTTACCTACGAACGGTTTGGAATGTCGGTTTATGCTTTCTTTGGCAGCTATTGACCGGGGGTGGTTGCTTGTGCTTTAGCCTGGTAGTTAACAAGCTTTTCTTTTAACCATTTTTTGAATTGGTCGACGATCAACATGGTTTTGGAGGATGCAGTTGATTATTTGGTGGATCCGGTACCGGAGGGGGTTTTTAACTATTCCACGGGCGGTTTTGGGCAGGGTTCATCATGTGCTCAAAACAGCTAGGGCGACGGGTTTCTTCCGGCTTCTTTGCATTTGGATCTGGGGGGGGCTTTCTCTCTGTTATTTTTTTTCGCTGAATCTCCTCCTTGCACTCACGGAGACCCTGCGCTGTCATCGGGTGATAGGGCACTCCTCTTTGGGCGGTTGCATTAATCCTCCTGCGGTTTCAGTGGATCCTCTGAACCCTGTCAATTCTGGCGCTGAGGACCCGGTCCTGCATGGAGAGGAGGTTTCTGTACAGGGTGATGGGCATCCCGTTCCGACGGCGGCCGCGGAGGGGCATGAAGACCATGCTGCGGAAGGTTATGCTCCGTTAATTGTTTCTGGAGGAGGTTGTGAACCTCTGGGGGATAGGGCTGGGGACCATGGTGGCAACAGACGTCGAAAGGCTTTTGTTAAGAAGAGACAGGTGGCATGTTCGTATGCGTTGGGAAAGGACATTCGGTGGTCACAAATTGTTCAGATGGCTTCATTGACTGTGGTTGGAAAGATTATTGGGAAAAACGTTTCGATTCCGGTGATCGAGAAATGGATTACTGATTCATGGGTTGGACATCTAGGGGTGATCCCGAAGCTAGAGGGCCTGACCAGGGGATGGTTTGCTTTTAATTTCTCACTTCAGGAGCATGTAGATTGGGTGTTAGCGAGAAATTGGACAATTGAGCAATGTCTTGTTTTGCTTAAACTGTAGACACCAACCTTTGATGCCTCACACGAAAGGGTTGACGTTGTGTCGATTTGGGTTCGGCTTCCGGACTTGCCAAGACAATATTGGTTTAAGGAGAATTTTACATGCATTGGTAATATTCTTAGATCCTTTCTGGAGGCGGATATGTCCTTCAAAGTTACCAAGTTGCGCAGGGTGGCACGGATACTTGTTAATATCAATGTCGAGGGGTTGTATGAAGAAATTCACCTTTCCTGGGGATATACTTTCTTTAAGCAGAGCCTGGACTACGAAAATATCCCTTTTTGATGTCGCAGGTGTCATACATATGGACACTTGGCAGTGGATTGTAGCCTTGGGGTGCAAACGATCAATGGTCGGGGTCCTCAGCGGGGTTCTAGAGGGTCTAGTTCGAGCCGCGGGGTGTCATCGCCTTCTTTGGGACCTTCTTCATCTGAGGTTGAGGAGATGCACACGGAGGCAGTGGCTCCTGTACTAGCTACGGAGGACGTCAATCGTTGTTCGGAGGTGGTGGTCGTAGGGGCGACTGCTGATGATCATCTGGGTTCGGGGCCAACTCCACCGGGTATCTCTTCTCTTGCCCCTTCTCCGTCTTTAAATGTTTTTCCAAATTATTTTCAGGTTTCTGGGATGGGTTTAATGGAGGGGAAATTACGAAACCTCGCTATATAGCCACTCCCTTTGATTGTCTCCACCCCTTCCACTACTGCAAGTTTAGAGGAGGTTCCACCTTTACCTAAGGTCGTTGCTGAGAGCAAGGATGAGCCCCCTACTCAACCCTCCCCTGCGGCCACTGGATATTTTCTTCGGCCGAGGAACAAAAACCCCCTTGGGGGTTTAGGGAAAGATTCACTCCCTGTGCCTCGGGGAAGGGGGCAGAAATCCTTTCTGGCCAAGGCACAGTCTAGGGAACAGAAGGACTTGTCTAAAGGAAAACAATTATCTATTGAACGAGAGCTTAGAGCAGTGCAGGCCCAGAAAAAGGGTCGTCGATGAAGATTATGTCCTTTAATTGTCAGGATCTGGCAGGTCCCCTTAAAAGACCTGCACTGCGGAGGGTGTTTGATTTAGAACACCCGGATATTATGTTGTTTCAAGAAACTCTTGGTGGTGGTGATGAGATCAAGGAGAAGTTGGATAATTGGTTTTTTGGTTGGACCTTTGTGACCCTGGATGTTCGGGGCCAATCGGGGGGCCTAGCTATGGGCTGGGACACACATGTGGTTAAAGCCCTAAATATTTGGGGTATGGAGTCGGTTCTGGGAATGACGATGCAAGGATTGGATCATGGGGACCCTGTTGATGTCTTCAACATTTATGGTCCTTATATTAATCGAATTCCTTTCTGGGACAATATTTTCTCCTTGGATTTGTTTTGTGGAGATTTGGTTGTCATTGGAGGAGATCTAAACTTTTCTCTGGAACAAGCGGAGGTTTGGGGGCCACATGCTCGCCCGGATCTTCTTTCTGATTACTTTACTCAGAAGCTCATTGAGAGAAAGTGGTTGGACATTTAACCGGTTAGGCTTAAGCCGACTTGGCATAACAACCGGTGTGGGGATGGGCGTGTGGCTAAGCGTCTCGACTGGTTTCTTGTTAGTGAAAAGATGGTGGAACAACAACACTTTTTGAAGCAATGGGTAGGATGTGGGGGTCGCTCTAACCACCTACCTATTTTCTGAAATATAGGAGCAGGTTGGTTAAACCGCCCAGCCCTTTAAAATTCAACAAGATTTGGCTGAAGGATGAATCTTTCCGACAGTTGATTCTTTCAAATTGGGTCTCTTATGATCCTGCTTCTAAACTGTCAGCGGCCTTCCAATTTGTAGAGAATTTTGTCCGGTTGAAAAGGCTCATTAAAAAATGGGCATTGGAAAAGAGGAGAAGAGATGATGCTGGGCTGCGATGAATTGAATCGAAGATTGAACCCATTATGGATTCGGAGGGTGGGGGTATGCTGAATCAGGAGTCTAAGGACATTGGTTGGTCTAATGGGGCGTAGGAACACTCTCTTGTTGGAAAAGGAGGAGACTTGGCGTTTAAAGAGTAGGGCTATTTGGTTGGCTTGCGAGGATGAAAACACAAAAAAATTTCATGCTTATGCCAAGGGAAGGAAAGCTATGAATACCATCTGGGGCTTGGAGGATGACAGAGGCCATAGGCGTGAATATTTTGAGGAATTGGCAGAGACTGGGGTTGAACATTTTCAGAATTTATTCAAGGCTCCGGCTAGGGCACAAATCGCGGAGATCATGCAAGTTGCACAGGTCTTACCAGGGTTTGTTGGGGAGGAGGAAAACAACTTGTTGATGGAAGAGGTTTCTGAAGAAGAATTGAAAGCGGCTCTCCAGAGTTTTCAGAAGGACAAAAGTCCTGGACCTGATGGTTGGTCCATCGAATTCTTTATAAAACTTTATGATCTTTTGGGGCTGACATTCTAAAGGTGGTGGAAGATTCGTGCCTCTCTGGAAGGATCCCGGCATGTTTCAATTCGACCTTCATTGCACTTATCCCCAAGGTGGATAACCCTAAGTCTTTAAATGACTTCAGACCTATTTCACTATGCAATTGCATCTACAAAGTGATCACTAAGGTTATTGCACGGAGGTTAAAGGACTTACTATCTGAACATATTTCTGGTGAACAATTTGGGTTCCTCAAAGGTAGACAAATTCATGAAGCCATTGGGGTGGCACAGGAAGGCCTTCATAGTATGAAGACTCGTAAAATCAAGGGGGCTATCTTGAAGATCGATCTGTCCAAAGCATATGACAAGGTAAGCTGGCTTTATTTACATATGCTACTAATTCATATTGGCTTTGGGATTGCTTTTGTCAGGTGGATCATGAACTGTATTACTACTGTGTCTTTCTCTGTTCTGATCAATGGGGTTGCATCCCCCTTTTTTCATGCGGAGAGGGGATTGAGGCAAGGTTGTCCATTGTCTCCTTTACTATTTCTGCTTGTAGCTAAAGGTTTGAGTCATCTGTTGAAGAAAGCTCACAGAGAGGGACATGTGTTTGGTATAAATGTAGCCCCACAGCAACAGATTACACATCTATTGTTCGTGGATGATGTACTTATCTTTTGTTCCGGGACTATTCATGATGTCAATATTATTTCCGGACTCCTGGGTCTTTTCTCTTCTGCGACTGGTATGGATATTAATGCTGGGAAGTCTTCACTGATGACTCATGGTATGGATGTGGTGGAAGTTAGACATGCCACAACTCTTTTCCCTTTCATTCGTGCCAGTTTGGATGAGGGCCTTAAATATTTGGGTTTTATGTTAAAACCCAACAACTATCTCAAGAAGGACTGGCTATGGTTGATTGAAAAATTAGAGAAGCGTCTGCATTCCTGGAGTCATCGCTGGCTCTCTAGAGCAGGGAGACTTATTCTGGTAAAATCAGTTTTGGAAGCTATCCTTGTTTACTGGATGTCTCTTTCTTGGATCCCCTTGGCTATCTTGGAAAAATTGCGAAAGATTTGCCTTCATTTTGTGTGGAGCGGACACAAGGATGCCTCGGTTTCCCCATGGGTCAGATGGGAGAAGATTGCTAAGCCTAAATCCCTGGGGGGCTGGGGACTCAAGAATATTTTTAAATTTGCGAGGGCGCTGGCAGCAAAAGGAGGATGGCGTTTGATCCACTCTGAAAACTTGTGGACCAAGGTTATGGTCGAGAAATATATTGCTCCTGATTCTGTTGTCAACTGGATTAGAAGACCACATAAAGGACACAAAGGTGGATCGGTCATTTGGAAAGCTGTGATCAAATCCTTTGCTGCCATTGAAGAAAACCTGACCTGGAAGGTGGGTGATGGTAGGAATGTGCGGGTGGGAGTCGACTCATGGCTCGGGTGCGATGGCAGATTTAGGCTGTCTGACCAGCTGGTGATATCCCTGAGGCAGCAAGGAGTTCACTATCTCTTTCAATTAGCAACTCCTGTACAAGAGGTGCGATGGACACAGTCGTGGCGACCGGTCACTGAATTTGAACTCAATGAACAGGAAGTGATCGAACTGAATAGGTATATTGGAGCTCTTCGAATATCCATGATTCGTCTTAGGATGGAGGAGGATGTACTCATTTGGAATGGGGCCACATGTGGGATGTACACTCCTAAAGAAGGGTATATCTTCCTAAGTGCTAAGGAAAATGAAGTGCAAATTGGGTGGTCCTAGCGGAAAATTTAGAAATTTCATTGTCCCCCAAAAACACGCCTTTTCTGGTGGTGTGTATTAGAAAACAAAGTCCCTTGCTAGGAAAATCTTCTTAAAAGGGGCTTCATTGGACCGGGTTGGTGTGCACTGTGCCGAAACGCCGGGGAATCGACTACACATCTTTTTCTCTCTTACACATATTGTGTCGCGGTTTGGGGGGAATCCTGCACATTGCTGGGATTGGATCCTGTGTGCAAATGGGAGGGGGACACTATCATTCATGCCTGGGAACAATGGAGAAGATTGGGTAATTTGGATATCATGATTGTTCTTCCTCTCCTGGTGACTTGGGGAATATGGTTGGCCGGGAATAAACTTATTTTCACTAGTAAAGACTGTACGTCGGCAATTACTGTTGGGATGGTTTGTGGGATCGCTCATGCCCTTCCAAAACACTTGCGGATAAAAAATCGGAGGGAGGTCTTGGCTCTGGAGATTGATTGGTCTACTCCCTGGGGTTTATTTGACAGTGCTTCACAAAATAATCTTTGTGGTGGTGGTGGCATATTAAACTTGGATGATAATCAATCCTTTGAATTGATTTCCAGTCTGGGGGAGGGCAGTAACAACCGTGTAGAACTTTTAAGTCTTCAAATACTCCTCATATTTGCAGCAGAGAAGGGATGTAGAACCATTAAGATTTTCGGTGACTCCTTAAATGTGATCAATTGGGTTAAAAAAATACAAACTTGTAGTGATATTCCGTTATGCAACATTTTACTATCTGTTATCCCTAAAGTTGAACCTAGACTACAGGGGTTCAAGCTTAAGGAAATCTTTTTCAAAAATATACTTCAATGAAATCAATATAAAGACTGGTATGTCATCAAAGCTATAAAAGAATCACAAAATCATACAAGAACTGGGCTGGTATGTCATCAAAGCTATAAAAGAATCACAAAATCATACAAGAACTGTATAACATAAAACAAGATACAAAATCCAATATCCAAGTAACTACGATCATGAAATCATGAAATGAGACTGCCTCTGCTTTTTAAAAGTATAAAAGATAATTGTATTTCAACATAAGAATCACTGCAATGGAATTCAATGGACCATATACATGATAAATTATAAGAAACACAATTCAGAATACACACAAACAAATCATAATCATACTCATATCAAGGTAGAACATGTATTGAAGATGTAGAGTATTTTATGTCATACAGAAAGTGATCAAAACTGGATCTGCATAACTCCAATTGCCAACCCCTTGTCTCATCTAGAGACTCCCCTTAAATACAAAATATTTGTTTGTTTAAGCTAACTATAAGATCCTATTTCTATGGATCAAGCTTTCTCAAAAATAGGGAAGTCAATCCCCTTTAAACTGTGTTTAAGTACAAGTGTAATATCAAAAAGACATCTGTCAATAAACAGCATTACTTCAAAAGCAAACTACAATTCGACATCTAAAGTTTTAGAAGCCTCTGCCTTAATTATCTGGAGCTTGTTCTTGAAAATTGGCTGCAATACTATTTCGATCACGCACAGGCCGGAATCCCCCAAGAAAGTCTAATGACTCAATGTGTTGATGACATTTTAACATGTGTAAATAACAATCCCAAACAGGGCTCAGTAATTGTCAAACTGTTGTTTTCCCAGAACCAATTTCACCAACAAGAAGAGCAGGCTCACAATGCTCATAGCAACACTCCACAAGATGGAATAATCTTCTCAGGAATTTAGTGCATACAACTTTACCGAGTATCCCCAAAGCTTGAGATGACATATATAACTTAACAACCTCCTGCCATCTTGTAGAATCCTCTGAATGCAATATCCCAGCATCAATCTTCACACGAAGATGCTTCTCTAATATGCTTTGAACAATAGCCTTTTCATCTTCATCTCGCAGCCTCTCAGCGAGCAACATATAACTGTCCATTGCCCAATCCTCATAAGATTTACTAGACTTTTTGAACCTCTCTACCCACTGGGATTCATTATAGGTTCGTCCCGTATACGTGATAAGCAAATCAACACAAAGAAAGCAAGCTGGATTGACTTCTTGTTAAAATGGCCCAAGTCTGCAAACATGGCCTCGGCACCTGTCTTGATTTGGCCCGTGGAAAATCCCACTGCCAGATCTGTAATAAAGGTGTCTTCAGTCTCGCCACTGCGATGACTTGTCATCTCTCCCCATCCAGCATGTTTGGACATTTTTAGTGCTTCAATACTTTCAGTAACAGAACCAATTTGGTTCACCTTTAGTTAAAGAGCATTGCAAGATTTTTCATTGATGGCCTTTCCAACACGCTTCGGATTTGTCACTGAATTGCAAAAACTGAAATGACAATACTAAATCCATTCTTATTGAAATCCCTTCAAATATCTATCACTACATAATAGACCTCCACTCTGTGTGGCCTTTTATGATGTATTTAGAATTGAAGAGTAACAATGGATGTAATAGAGTGTCCTTAACCATTGAAGCCATGATGGAGTGTAACCAAATGCCTCTTTCATACCAAAGAAATAGTATCGGATAATCTCTATCAACGACCAACTGATCACCAAACTGCTAACAAGCCAATGATTTCTAACCTCAGGGAAACTATGTAGGATCCCCCAAGTAACAAACAACCTTGAACCTATTTGAGGCAGTGTTGCCGAGACAGGAGATCTTACAAGCCTTACCAGACCATGGAGAATTTCTAAAACGGCTGTTGTTTGTGCTAATTGCAACGGTTTCTCAACTACATCATAAACTGTAGCAGGACTAGACTCTCTCAATGTATTTACAACGAAATACAAAACTTGTACCCAACCTGCCAAAACCACCCAGTTATAGATTGTGAGGTACAAGCGCTTGAGACCTTAATAGAAACCCTCCATTGCTGCTTCCAAGATTTAAATTCAGGCCTGTTCCATCAATATATGAATGCAATGGTTTAACATGAACATTTAATGGGGAAGATGAGATCCTTCAGTTTTGCTTTAATATTATGTATCTACAAATGTTTATGAATCTTGATCTGTAAATGTTGCCCAACGACCCACCTGCTCTGTTTGCAACGAAGACAAGCATTCATTTATGTTTATCAGTCCCTGCCAGTGCCAACAGGTAGAATCATAAATTCCTGCATTGCCAGTTTATTTCTTGTGCTTTAGAGGGGATATAAATTAAACCTTCAGGTGCCTTTTCTCATAACAAAGAGAACCCATAAAGAAGTTTGCTTGTTATCTTCACTCGCCCCGCACTCTGTTTCTTATAGCTTTTTCAAAATAAAAGTTGTCAGCTTCTCCCTCATATCTACATCAGAAATGTACCCACATGTAGCACATCGCAGGGATATCATTTGCGTCTTTGAAATTAGATCCTGTGTCTCTGGATTTCCACATCTATAGCACTGAACATATTTCTTTATAAAAACTTCCAGCAAAGCAACCATCTTTCCATTGTCGTGGGAGCCATTACTTCGGTTCCCCGAGCCAGCCATTGGATTCTCAGAGGATTCAAATCTCTGCATTATTGTCGACTCATAGCTTGGCGGTCCATCCCTTGATAGATGAGAGTCCAGATGCTGATCTTGGTATTCAAATTGAAACCTAAGTGGTCACTTTGACATTTGGATGCTGCCAGAAACTAAAATTTTGCTGGAGCAGATCTGATGATAACACTATCTATATGGGAAGTGATGGAATCCTTTGATCTGATCTCATTCACACATGTATACAGGGAGAATAACAACGAGGCAGACGTTGCATCGAAGGCAGGGCTCCTGCTGGATCCAGGCGTTTAGAAGGTTAAGGAACGATTAGGTGATCAGGCTTTCGAATACTACCATCGTCCTATTTTTGATATGGTGGGGGCATGATGTTATGCTAATGGGGCTTGGACATTATGTTACTTTGGTGTCGTCTTATGACAGTTACTCTATGGTTTTTCTACCGTGATTCTATCTGACTACTTGCATATATATTTTCATCAGCTACTTTACTCATGAACATATATGACATGATGATATGTTTACATTTTGGCGTGGGCTAGGCCCATTTTTGTTTTTCTACTAACATTTTATATGTTATTTACTGAAATCTGATGGACGGATCAGATTGTTCATATGACTATGATATGAGTCATTATAGGATGATTTTGAATATGCTTTGCATATCTACAAACTGTAATTTTGTCTCTCTACGGATGATATAAAATTATGCTTTTTTTCCTTGGAAAAAAAATGTATATTAAAAGAATAAGAACAAAAAAAAACGTAAAACAAATTACGACAATAAACACTTTCTCATTACTTACTATGAATGAGTTTGGCATTCCTCTATGTAACATAATACAAGCTTTTAATCTTTTTGTGCTAATTCTAGATAAAAGTTCCGCTATACAAAACAAGCTTTTCATTAAATTAAAATATAGTGAATAACATTGTATCTCAAAACACATTTCCATGTTTATGCCTACTAAGCATAAATGGCATAATCCCTTCGTCATAGTATAAGCAATTAATCCACATACTAGCTTTGTATTAAAGGTTTAAAAATAACTTTGATAGTCACTTAGCATGTCCTATCTTACTTTCTTCCAAACAATACAGTTCTAACGTTTTGGGGTCAATGTTGCTAAGACTATGCACAAAACACTTTATACATAACCTTGAAGAGAGATTCTATGACCATTCGGGTTATAACAAACGTTTGGAAATAAATACACTTTATACATTTCCTAGAAGAGTGATTTTATGACTATTAAAGTTATAAGCAACATTTTGAAATAAATTTGTAGTCTACAAGCTTATTACTCATAATCTTTTACACATGCATATTCAAAAGGTTACAAGATCTTAAAGGTAAACCCCACTAGCCTTGAGGCCAAAAACATGATATGATGTATCTTATGTAAGAGGTAAATACTTCACATCAATCATTTTATGAGTGATAGTTACACAACAAAATGTACATAGCATTCACATGATTTAGACCACAAATTACACATAGCATTCACATAATTTTAGGGGTTAGGAGGATGAGAGCTTCTTCCCTTTTATGAGATAAATACAATACCAAACCATAACATCATCTAATTCAAAGCAAAGATACCCATTTCACATAACCCCATAAAAACATTCTCATTAAATGCCAAGACTTTTCATGCACAACATACACCATTTATTGAGGGTATAGGGCCTAGGGGATTTGGGTATCCTTTTCTTCAAAGCAACAATTACAAAGAATAAATGATTTAACCAATAGATGCATTCTATAACCCAAGTGAGTGAGATGTGTCACATTGATAATGGTTACGCAGCATATGCGACTCCAAATATATATATGTATATGTCTATGTCTATGTGTGTGGGTGGGGGAGGGCTCAAAGTTTAAATTGGCTACATTGTAAAACATATTTATTTAAAAATATATTAAATTTCAAATTCAAATTACATTGACACATCCATATATATTAAATAAACCTTTTCATCAATAATTACAGGACAACTAAATCTACAAGAGAGACATGTATTCACAAAGAAATTCTATGATTAAAAGTAAACCCTTATAAAATTATGGCATGAATACTTGTTTTATTTCACAATTATGTATGGTTAAGTTAATAATAAAACAATAAATTAGATATTAGCTTTGGGTAAATAACTATTTTACTTCATAATTAGTTAATCAATGCAACTTTTGTCTATTTGTAGAATTTATGCGTTATTATTTACCACATGATTCCAAATTCCAAGTGCAAGTTAATCAATAATTAGGAAAATTGCAACTATTTTACTTCACCATAGATGAGTTGGTGCTAGACAATTATAATGGAAAATATATTGGTCATAATTAGTTAATCAATGCAACTTTTGTCTATTTGTAGAATTTATGTGTTATTATTTACCACATGATTCAAAATTCCAAGTGCAAGTTAATCAATAATTAGGTAAATTGCAACTATTTTACTTCACCATAGATGAGTTGGGGCTAGACAATTAGAATGGAAAATATATTGGATTATGTAATATTAAATTATATTAATAGATTATGTATTGCCAAGCTAATAATGAAATAATGGGTTTGATATTAGTTTTGTAATAATTGCAAGTTAATCAATAAGTGGGTAAACTGTAACTATTTTACTTCACCATAGATGAGTTGGTGCTAGACAATTATAATGGAAAATATATTGGATTATGTTATATTAAAATATATTAATAGATTATCTATTGCCAAGTTAATAATAAAATAATGAGTTTGATATTAGTTTTGTAATAATTACAAGTTAATTGATAAGTAGGTAAACTGCAACTATTTTACTTCATCAACATATATCCATCTTAAATTTGGCTCTATCAAGCAAGAGAGAGATCAAATCCCTCGAGGTGCAAACATTTCCTCAAGTTTAGGACTCTAAAACGAGATTGCACCTCAAGGGATTTGATCCTTCTTGGCGCTTCAGAGAGCTAGAGTTAATATGGATCTATGATGGTATTAAACTCATTTCAATCCATTATAAAACATCACTAGCATCATTCTTGATTGTTATTTGTTCATCATGACAATTAACACCCTCTATAACCATCATTCACACCCACAAAACCCCAAACTTAATCAAAGCGGGGCTAAATAAGCAACTATAGAACATGATCATGCTTGTTATAAGGGAAACTAGAGACTAGGATGTATGGTCGTGGTTTTCCTTAAGGAAACTAGTGACTAGGTCGCTACTGTCCTTCACACAATTGCACTTTCGAGCTCAGGAAAAAAAGACTAATAAACAGTTCATATATCTTAAAATACAAATTTGGTTCTTGATATTTTTTGTGAGTTTTTTTAAATATATGTTTACAGTATCTATACCAAAACTCACATCTAGCCACATCATGTATTGTAAGAAAAATATGATCCTTTAAAGAGTTATATGTGTATTCCTGAATTGATAAAAAAAAAGATTTTTCTCTCTCTAATGCTACAAAAGGTCCTCCAATTAAAACCACTTATTGAGATATTAACTAGGTAAGGAGCTTGCCTTTAATAATCCTTATAAATCAGTCAAGAGAGTGCATATCAAAATTTATATTCATATACAATATAAAAACAACTAGCAAGCAAAAACATGCACTTATATGAAAAATGCACCTAGTTTCCAATCTTTTCAAAACAAATATTCTTAGTAACTTCCATAGGGACCACAAGTTTTAGTCATCAATCTTAAATGAGTGAAAGAATCATTATTTCACATAGTGCTTTTGTAAAACATTTGGCATGAAAGAATTTCCAATAAATTTCCACAAATGTCTACCAAACTAATTGAAAACAACAACCACCATTTCATCCACTAACATCTACATGATTTTCATGGATTTTTATTATAATAGATAATGTAAACATATATATATACTTCATCATGAATGAATTTATAATCAAAGATAAAGACAAATACATTTATATTTTCATTCGATGAGCTTCAAGGCAATTGATTGAGGGTCAACAAATTTCCACCCAACTATAAGCAGACTTCTATGGATGTCACTCCCAATCAGGCTACGAGACCACTGGCATGAAAAAAACAATTTTGGGGATCTCTCAAGTTACTCGTTAAATCCCCAATACATAAAAGATCAACCAAGCAACCCATTACTAAGTATTTTTACCAATCTCTTAATCATATTATCTTTAGCACTCTCAAAACCTACCTAGCACAACATAAGAAAGAAACTCTCTTCTCTATTTAATGGTCTTGCAAAATTGATCTTCCCTCTAGTGCTATTTGGTGTGTGCATAGTGTTTAATTTAGCAAAGCTTCAGGATCTTCAAAATGGAATGAACCTCATTGTGAATGAAGGTTAAAGGAGTAAGAAGAAATTCATTGTACAATGATCAAACAATCATGGTGAAATTGAACAGTCAAGAGGCAGTATTTTTCTAGCATAACATTACTCTCATAATCATTGATGTATATGTAATACAATGATTATACGATGAATATGATTTGAATCTACTAGGTGTGATTTGAATTCCATGACTTGGTCTGACTCCAAAGCTAATTAACTGTGGGAAAATCACCACTAGAAGCTCACTAATTTAACTCAGGACAACTAAATAAGTTCACAATCAATTAACTAATCAAGGTATGTAGGAAAAGGCGCCTAACCTCCTTAAATCAGGAAAATGTGGCAATGGGCTAACTAGAGATGAACTAATTGATGCCCATCAAAGGATAACTCAACACATACTAGGGTGAACTGATGGTGGGACTCCCAAGACCCGCTGTGGGTTCCTAAATTATAGGGATTGGCCTTTGGAGCTCCTAAACTCATGCAAATTGATGCATAAGTGGTAGGTGGGACCTATATGAGTTCCCCAAGGCACTAGTGAAGTGGAAACATACGCCTAAGCTAGGAAATGGAATTTAGACTATGGTGGTCAAGGGAGGATTATAATTAATCCTAACCCCCCCCCCCCCCACCCTTAACCCAAACTTAGATAACCTGGGCCTTGACAACTAAGACCAAAGGTTACCCATACAATCAAATGCAAAAAAAGTAACTTCTCAATAAACCAAGGAAATGGGGAAAACCTCATGGGAACCCCCCCCCCCCCCTAAAAATGAATAGTGGAACTAGGATCAAGCTTTCACACCAAGAGATAATTTCCTCCTAAGTAAAAAACTTGTGAAAAAATTCTGCAGTTTACACCTCTGTGGAGCAGTAATGTAATGTGATGGTCCTTCTGTGCACTAGTTCCCTAGTACAGTGCATGTGAACCTCTCCACCTTCTTCCAATCTAATGCCATATAGGAGAATAAATGTTTATGTGTCACATCCCCACCCTTCTACCGGCGAGAGGACGCGACTATAATGCTAACATTTCGGGCAATCTAGCCCCATGAACATAAAATAAAATGTTTTGAACTTAAACATACACAGATGCATAAATGATTATCAAACAGAGGAAGCAATTTCATTCTTTCATAGCATTTAACATGTTCATATGGATTTATAAAACAAACACAGTTGCAAGGATTTAAACACAAGAATACTTATCTTAGAAGAAGCTTGTGCTGTAACCAACTACGTCGCTACAACGTTCCACCCAACCATAGGCCAATGTGCTCATCCATCACTCAGCAACACTGCCACCCCCGAGCTGGGCATGATTCCACAAGGAATAAGGGGAAACTAGCAGGCTCACACGTAGCCAAGGATACACAAAACTCAGCCAAGCCAACAAAACTGGGTTTATGGAAAGGTTGGCTGCTAAGCTAGTGAGGTCAATCCAAGAGCTATGGACACCTGCACCAGAACTAGCCTGACTTCTAAGACATCCACAAACACCCAACACAAAAAAGCATCTCCTTCTCTGCTATGCAATCCCTAGGGCCATGCCTTCCCTTCCAGTGCTATTCAGGGGATGCAGAGAAGAAAGTCAACCCTCTAGCTCTGTCTGTGAGGCTCCTACACACACGAGGTTTATCAAGTAGGATCAGACCCCATTTCCACTCCAAAAACAGTTCAACCAAAACAACAGAAGCATTCACAACAATTTCCAGATCTAGGATGGATGAAAATCGACTTGGGAGCCAAAAACAAATTTGCAGATGGGTAAAACAACCCCCTTAGCAGCAATTCGAATTCCAGACTCGTTCATGGCCCTAACGTGGCCAAAACAAACTCAATCAGCACCCAAAGTTTGTGGCTCTCTTTCCCCCATTGGCTGTGTAACTCTGAAACACGAAATTCCCTAAGCATGGAGAGGTGGAAACAACACAAAAACACCCAAGAGTGATCCCAACCACTGAACATTAACAAAAACACTTCCCAGCCCTGGGAAAAATGAAGAACACAATAGAGAACGTGAATGGTGAATGCCAGGAGCTCCCAAAATCGTGAGGAAGACCAAAGACGTGAAGGTAAATCTGCTCCCCAAGCTCTCCCCGCATGAGGAAACGGAGGACATGGATGTATGGCCAAATGGGCATGCATTTTGGGTGTTTACTTGCCCCAAAAGTCAAAAACGTTTTTCCCCAAAAATGGGTTTTCCCCAAATTCGAATTTCCTTGCCCATACTCTTCCCATCCCCATGCAACAACTACTTCAACCAATTTCTGGCAGAATTGAATGATTGGGTGAATGAGACAAGAAAGGTAGTTGATTGTTTCATGGGTCATTCAATTTCTGGCAGAATTGAATGATTGGGTGAATGAGACACGAAAGGTAGTTGATTGTTTCATGGGTTCTCCCTTTTGCATTTGGCTTTTCCCCATTGGCCCCAAAGGTTAAATATTCCCCCACCCTTATCCTTAGGAAATCATGCCCCCATCTCTTTTAATGTTGCATAAACATAGTTGGTTGTGGGTTTTTAATTAAATTGCATTTTTACATGATGCCAAAACTATAATGTGTCGGCTAGCATGAAATACCATCGGCAACAATTTTAATCACCAGAACATAAAACGATAATCCATGGTGGGGATTTTTCCTGTAGCTCCACACCATGATTAATTGCAATATATACATCATATACATTTAATGCAAACAGGGTCAAAACCGAGGTGTTACAGTATGCTTTTCTAGCCAAAATTTTAGAACCTATTTGGCAGTATGGAAGAGTTCAACTTGGGATGCCATGTCCTGGGGGCTTGCATGAGCCCATACAATGGATTCCTCAGCTTGAATGTCAAGAGAGAATCATCAGTTTACCCCTTAGGCTTTTCCATGTATATGTATTCTTCCAATTTACCATGTATAAAGTTCCTTTTGTCTCTTCTTTATGGAGGAAGAGAGACACAGTTCAATGTCTCATTGTTCTTCAATGACTCGTACTCCTTTTCCATGGATGTTTGTCTTGGTGAATCATGTCAAGCCACTTTGCAGAAATGTTGATCATACCTCACCATCATGTAGCATCTCTTTGGGAGTTTCTAGCACCTCTATGGGAGAAGTGGATTTCCAGGACATAGTGCAAGGTTATCATATTGAATCTAAGATCTAGTTCTTGTTTTGTTAGATGAATCTCTAGCCATGTTCTCAGCAGCCTCATTGGATTTTTGAGCCCATTTAGGCCTAGGATTGGGAGTAGGGACTGGATTTGGGTCTGGATCTATTTGAATTTCATCTTCAATACCAAGATCTGATTCAACCTAGTCCTCTTCTTCGGATTCTGAATCTGAAACATCAATTGGAAAATCATCATATGTAAATGGTTTAGGTAGAATGATTTTACCTTCCCTTTTAAATGGCTGTCGAAATTGCACTGGATCTTAGTATGGCAAAAAATGTGAGAACTCATATGCCTTGGAGGCATGGTTTGAAAAACCTTTCATTATCAACTTCCTAGTAGATATATATGAGATCTCGACTGGGTCAGGATCAAATACAACTCGCTTTGGTGAGCCTGTATGAGTCATCTGATATACAAACAACAAATTTGTTGTTAAAGAGTGAACATATATGACATTTTTTGACATTTCATGCTCTAATTTTATTGTACCTTTCCCTTTAGCTTGGATTTGAGTATCATCTCCCATGTGGATACTTTGACCAAATTTAGGAAGATTTAATGAAGAGAATGGTTCTTTGGAGGCAACCATGTGGTTGGAGGCTCCTGAATCAATGAGGAAGGCATGAGATTTTGAAAATCAAGTGTTTGATGCATGGAATCTCTCATGATCTTCAGTCTTGTCTCTAGAATCGGCCTTCCTTGGGCCTTCAAGGAGGGAAATATTATGTTGGTCAAGGATTCTTGACATCTGATCTATGGTCTTATTCGTATAACATTTATTTGTAAGGTTTCCTTTATTATAGTAAGAGCACTCGCCCTTTTCAAACCTTTGATGTTTGTCCTTCTTAGAGCCCGAGGCTCCATCTAATGGATCAAACTCTTCCTTTGGTTCGAATTCAGTGTTCCTCTTATCCTTGCCTTTTCGCTTCCCTTTGCTTGCACATTCTTTGTCTCCCCATCCAAGAGAACTTGATTTTTGGAGGCTCTGAGGACTCCCATATGTATCAGCTTATCTTATTCCTGAATAAGAGATTATGTGAAGGCATCAAGGGATGGAATTCACTAATTTGGAGTTATCAGTCTCCCGAAGTGAAAGGTGGATATGAACACTGAGAATTTTGGGCCATGTTTGCTCATGATTGAGAACACCAATTGCTCATCCTTCTTGTTAATCCCACACTTCTTGCACTACATGACCAAGGATTTGAACTTGATGAAGAATTCTTGAATCATTGAAGTTGTTGGGATGAAGAAACACCAACTAATTCTCCATAATATGGCCTCTCAGCTCATCCTAGTTACCAAATAATGATTCTAGCTTCTTCCATACTTCTCTTGGAGTTTTTAATCCATCTAGGTGGAAGAGTAACTCTCTGGAGATATGAACATACATGAAACCAAATGCTTCATCCAGTTTGTTTAGATGCTTTGTCTTCTCAAGAGGATTTTGGGTTTCGACCTCCTTGTCCATGGTAACCCTATACAGACCTTTGTTGTGCAACACAATCTTCATACCAGCCCTCCAATCAAGATAATTTAAGGGCGTGAGGACCCTGGGTGTCAAGGATGTTGGATTCTCCATATTGCAGCTTTAAGGAGCAACACAATTCTTCTAAATTCTTCATTTTACCTGCAAAAACACTTCAATTCGAAGTAAAACCAATTCAATCACTCTCTACTTTAACATGTGCACATTATCAAGATGCTTGACACCTGGCTAGATTTCTCTGGACAAAATCCAGAGGGAGCAAGACAAAGATAGTAGGAATTATGTAGAACCCAGTTGCTTCTGGTGCATCAATGGAAGTCTCCGAGGATTGAATTTGAACCGATTACCTTCCCTGATACCATGTTTAATTTAGCAAAGCTTTGGGATCTTTAGGTTGGAATGAACCTCATCGTGAAAGAAGGTTGAAGGAGGAAGAATAAATTCATTGTACATTGATCGAACAACCATGGTGAAATTGAATAGTTATGAGACAATATTTTGTCAGCATAACATTACTCTCATAATCATTAATCTATATTTAATACAATGATAATACAATGAATAGGATTTGAATCCACTAGGTGTGATTCGAATTCCATGACTTGGACTGACTCTAGAGCTAACTAGCTATGGGAAAATCACCACTAGAAGCTCACTAATTTAACTCGAGACAACTAAATTAATTCACAATCAGTTAACTGGTCAAGGTAGGTAGGAAAAGGTGTTGAACCTCCTTAAATCAGGCAAATGTGGCGCTAGAATAACTAGAGATGAAATAATTGATGCCCATCCGAGGATAACTCAACACATACTAGGGTGAACTGATGGTGGGACACCCAAGACTCGGTGTGGGTTCCTAAATTATAGGGGTTGGCCTCTCGAACTCCTAAATTCATGCAAACTGGCGCAACAAGTGGTAGGTGGGCCCCAAATGAGTTCCTCATGGCACTAGTGAAGTGGAAACATACACCTAAACTAGGAAATTACATTTAAACTATGGTGGTCAAGGGAGGATTATAATTAATCCCAACACATAGAGAGTCCAAACTATCATTCATTTTTAGATTGAACCACAGCAACATTCTCTTGGTTCTTGGATAGTTTTATGAGCAACCTTCTTCCAGGATTGTAAAGTTCTCTCTTTAACCAACTTTGGCCTCAATTGTCGAACATACTTCTTTTCTCCATATTCTCTATGGTATCCTCTCCTTTTATTGTTCTTCTGAAGTCTCCAAATGATTTCTTCCATGGCCTATTTAGTCCCATAGTATGGTAGCTTTGTTTTTTAACACAAAAGTCTATTTTCTTTCCTCTATGCTTCTAAAAAAACAACTCCCTTTTTCCTATTCAAATTTCCTCTTTGGGTACAAGTGAAAGTTGGCAAGCAAGAGTCACGATATTATTAGATTAGGAAAATAGGTAACAATATATAAACAAGGAATCTAACTAGTCTAACATCCTATGTAAAACATCAGATAAATCAATAAATCGAAAAATGCAAGAAAAGATAGAGAAGAGAGGACAAAGTTTACATGGTAAAATCCCAAGATGGGGAAACACCCATGGAAAATGGGGAAACTTCAATTTCTTACAAGCTTGGAATCCCAACACAGATACCAAACCACATTACATTGCAATGTATTGTACTTCATTAGGTCTCCTTCGCCTCTATTCTATACCTTAGAGGGGCATGAGATCACATTCTCGTGATGCATGTGGGATAAAGGTAGTTATTAAAGGATAACTTAGCCTAATAATACAATATTACAAAATGCCTTAAGCACATACATTAGACCACTAGGCCATCATTAACACATTCCAACAAATCCAACACTTCCTAGCTCCAAGAATGCAGGGCACAAGATGTAAATATGTAGAACGAGAATTGTGTAAATATAGGAGATGGTTAGGTCTTTTTCTCATATCTCCAGTTAGACTACATGTTAGGCTCAACATCAACATTATAATGTAGTAAAGGTTAATTTAATGGCAAAATTAGGCATACGAGTCATAGGTGGCTAGGCAAATGAACATTTCCTTATACCCCTTATTTTCTCCTCTTGTGTTATCATAGCCCCTTTAAGCGTTCATCCTTAGTCACTTAGTCTTGGATATTTCATTAATTTCAAAATGGTAATGTTTGTAAGAATAAAAAAAAGCCATGCCATGTCTACCTCGTGGTCTGAATAAAATATAAAAATAAAATTATCTATAAAAAAAAACATACTTGTAATTAAACTTAAATCATTCCAAAAGATCGAATTTAAGACATTACACACAACTTTCCTATCCATAATTCTACTTTTTAAGCTTTCTTTGATGTGCAAGTACACATCGCTATGAAGAAAGAAACATTCTTATGTTTCTAACTTCATTATTTCCACATATACTACATAACCTCTCCTCCCACAAATTTTTGGATACTTAGACTTTAAAATGATAAAAGATAAAAACAATAAAGATAAATATCATTCACTATAACATTGTGAATAGCATAATCATTTGAAAGTCATCATTTGCTAAATAGTACCATTTTCTAAACAACATATGTAGAAATACATGGCACCCTTTATATTATTTGGTTGTATTACTTTGTACATAAACTTGGCAATCTTTGAAGGAAAAAAAAGAAACATCTACAGCATCATCCAACAAATTATTGCTACTGTACATGCTCCCCCTTATGGGACTGTCACTAAAAAAGTTCGATGCAGGAAATTTGGGAAGCCTCCTACAAAGTTTTATCCTTGTGGTTTTATTGATGGTGCTGCAAATTGTAAGGTTGCTGGAGTAGGTTATTGCATTTTTCTAAATGATTCCCATTACATGGAGTTCTCGCTGGGGGTCGGATATGGCACTAACACCAAAGCGGAATTGCTCAGCTTATGGGCTCTTCTGCTCACCTCCCATATGATGGGGATCCCCTTATCTCATGTGTACGGTGATTCGCAAGTAATCATCAACTGGGCGAAGGGATCAACTGCTCTCTCCCCACCTGAACTTGTTCATTGGTGTAGGGAGACAAAGAAGCTAATTTCTAGCTTCTTGGATTTGTCTTTCAATCACATTTACCGAGAGCACAATTGGACTGCTGACCGTCTTTCTAAAAAGGCACTTTCCTTTACTCAGGGTAAAGGATGTATGATGGAATATATTGAGAATATTCTGGATTCTCAGGTCTCTTTTCAGCTCTTTTGAGATAACTTGAGGGTTCCTCACCCTCCTTTTAGCTGTTATTGATGCTTCAGTATATTTGACTTTGCTTGAGGAATTTTCTCCCTCCCTATAGCTGTATTTGATGGATAGAGTGTTCTCTTTAGAACGTTGTTCAGAGCCTTTTGGCACTTGGTAGATGTGGCTGAGTAGACAGTCCTCATTTATATGATGAGACAGTTTTCTGATGGGATCATTTCTCGCTGTTTATGCCTTTCCCCCTGGCAGAAAACTCCGATGGGCTATCATGTTTGTGACCCGATATTGGCTTGAATGTACTGATGACCTTTGATTCTTATGAGAATAACAAGGACAATCTTTTTTCTTCTTGAAAAAAAATAATATTTTGTGGTAGACAAATATATACGCTTAAGCTCAAATACATGCAAACAATTTTAAATGCACTTCAAATCGCATAATCTTTATCTTCTATCCAAGTTTTATAGAAACATTTTAAGGACTTTTTTTGGCATATTTAATTTTTTTACTAATAACAATATATAAAAAAATAAATACTATAAAATATCATTAAAAAGTACTACAAAGCACGAGTTAACAAATTATATTTTGGATTCACAAATAAGAGGAAAAGCATAAACCCAAACAAATCGCTCTCAACGAAATATACATTGCAACATTGGTAGAGTATTGCTAGACAACTCATCTTTTATCGTAAGCCATCACTATAAGGTTTTATATTGATTTACAACTCATCTTTTATTGTAAGCCACAAAGTATCACTATAATTGGACAAACAATGCGCAATATAAGGTTTTATATTGATTTACAACTCATCTTTATCTAAGGAGGATTGTGGCTTGTGGCTTTATAGGAATGAGGTTATTTTTCATGAGGTCATCATCTTGCCTAAGCAGTGTGCTTTAAAATGATTATCTATTTTAAGTTATTTTTCTCAATAATGATTATCTATTTTAAGTTATTTTTCTCAATTGGTTGAGAAAGAGAATCATAGAAAAATCATCCATGTAGAGGTTATAGATAGAAGAGAAGGATGGGTTTATTTTGACATTGTTTTTAACAGTTATTTTTTAATTAGTGGAGCATGGGATATAATTTTTAGTGATGATGATCATTGGACTTCGGTCTTCATCTAAGGTTTCAATTGGATTGAACACAAACAATAATGTTGATATAAGGGCAACTTTTATAGTAACATTATTTACTGGTTTACATAAGTTCAAGTCTTTGGTGATTCCAAACTAATTGTGGACTAGTTTAGTCAAAGGAGAACTCCCACAAGTATATACTTAGGACCTATGTATGATGGTATTTTGTTACTCATAGATGAATTTGAGGAGGCTTCTTTCAAGCATATATACAGAGAAATAAATGTGAGGGTTGATTAGTTGTCAAAGGAAGATCCGCAACTTGGTCCTAGCACTTGGAGTAGGTAGGAGATGCTTGGAGATACCCTGGAAGAATTAGACCCAAGATCTCACCCTAGATGAAAATGGCTACTTTAGTTTTTGGAGTTTCAATTTTTTTGAACATTTATTAGACTATCTATAGTACTGGAAAAATCCTTATTTTCTTGGAGAGTTATGTTTTTTACTAGTTTGAGCTTAAGTTTCAGTTAGGCATGTCTTTGTAGTGTGTCTTGTGCACGTATAGGCTAGAAGCATGTAACTAAAATAGTTGTTTTTATGAACTAGTGTTCATACATATGTGCAATTTGTGCTTAGAAAGCCACAACCTATGTACATGATGATTCTATATTATCAATATAATATGGAGCTACGAATTTTTTTCCGAGAAAAAAAAACTTACCTTTTTTTTATGTTTTTAGATGTTCAAAGGAGAGGAGAGGCTTAAACCCATGCAATTCACTCTCAACGTGCTCCACATTGCATCATCTTTATCTTCTATAAAAGTTGAATAAACATTATTTATTAGCATATGTTTATTATTATTATTATTAAAGATGTGATTATATTGAAAGAGAGATTATGAAATATTATAATATTAAAAAAAATGGTTAGATGTATATAGGAAAAGAGAACCATGGAAAAGTTAAGAATATTCACCCCGCAACCAATTAACATAAAAGGTTATTATCTTCATGGATACGCAAGATAATCTATGTGTTTTTATTTTTAGTTTTATGTTGAAAAGTGGAATATTAGTTATTAATAATTTTCCATTTTATTATATTAGCGTTATATATATATATATATATGAAAATATCTCTTATATAAGGACTTCTTATGTCTTAGTGAGAATCTCATTAATTGTATAAACATTATTTGTTAGATTTTTAACATTAAGCTAGCATTATGTTAGGATCTTTAACTGAGAGAATAACAAGCACAACAATCAAACACAATGTTTTTCCTCGGGGAAACCATAAATGGAGAAAACCCCCCAACTTCCTCAGAGATAGAATCAGCACCAAAAGTAAAACCCAAAATAGTAAGATGATCTCCCGACAGCAGTAGCCTCTTTCTTCCTAGCCCCAGTGTCTTCTTCTTCCTCAACTATGCGCTGCAACTGAGTGTGAGTGAGTGTGTGATAAATAGAGAGGCTAGCTCTCTATTTATACTAATTCTCAACTTGACTAAACCCTACTAGCGTCGACTTCACTAAGTGAGTCTAACAACCCTAGTGCCCTGGAACTGCAAGGACTCTAAGCCTTGATAAATAGGAGGGTTACCCACATTGACTTGACATGACTTGTTTACATTATAGAAACTCCCGATCGGAACAACGGGGCATGACATGACTCAATTACATTACAGACACATCCCAGAATAAACATCGGGGCACAATACATAAGAAATACAAGTGAATACATTCTGAAGTTATAATTACATCAACACTCCCTCTTGACTAGGAAGGTATTCTCTCGACACAATTTATCAGCACAAGTCTTCTTCTCTGTATCATCTGGATCATCATCGAGTCCTCATCATCTTCATCTCGATCTGAATCATCACTGGATCTGGATCATCATCACTGGAACACCATCACAAGATCTGGATCATCACTGCTAGATCATCATCACAGGTGCTATCTCATGATTCTTCTCGTCATAGGAAGTTCTATAGAGCCAACCCTTTTTCATGCTGGTTGTAGGCCTAGATTCCATGTAGGTCTTCTTCCAGCACTTATATTTGACCCTAAGTCAGAATGGCCTGCCCAACACTTATATATGATCATGTAGGAACCAATCCTATAATCATATCAGAAAGGCGTGCCCAGCATTCACATCTGACCATGTGGGAACACATCCCACAACCCTGTCAGAAAGGCTCAGCACTCACATCTGATAGCCAATGTCAGAAAGGCTCAGCACTTACAGTCGACCATGCAAGGAACCAATCCTCCTTGCTCTGCACTTACATCTAACAACCAATGTCATAAAGGCTCAGCACTTATATTCAACCATGTAAGGAACCAATCCTTCATGCCGAAGGGCTCTGTAGTTACATCTGACAACCAATGTCAGAAAGGCTCTGCACTCACATCTGATCATGTAGGAACCAATCCTATAGTCACATCAGAATGGCTCAGCACTCACATCTGACATGGAAGGAACCAATCCTCGCACCATGACAGAATGGCTCAGCCCTTACATCTGACCATGGAAGGAACCAATCCTCTCACCATGTCAGAATGGCTCACGGACTCATCACTTCCCTTTGGAGGGAACCTCAATCTGGAGAACACCAAGCTTCTCCCTGAAGTACTCAAACTTCACCCTAGCCAATGGATTTGTCAACACATCAGCTATCTATTTGTTCGTCGCAACATACTGGAGCTTCACTGCTTCCCTCTGCACCATATCCCTGATACAGTGATACTTGATCTTGATATGCTTCGACTTGTCATGGAACACTGGGTTCTCCGACAACTTCACGCAACTCTGGTTGTCACAATGTATACAAGTAGCATCCATCTGGAGATCAAATAAATCAGACAGTAGCTTCCTTAGCCATACTGCCTCACAACTAGCTAAACAAGCTGCAACATACTCTACTTTAGCTGTGCTCAGTGCCACATAGGATTGCTTCCTGCTAAACCAAGAGATCACACCTGATCCCATACTAAAGCAGCACCCTAAAGTGCTCTTCCTATCGATGGCACTACCTACCCAATCTGAATCAACATAACCCTCTAGGTTAATCTTCTGATTCCCCTCATACTTGATCCCATAATCAATTGTACCCTTCAGGTACCTCAGAATATGCTTTGCAGCAATCAAGTGAACATGTCTCGTATCTGTCAAGAACTGGCTCAAGGTGTTCACAGCAAAGCAAATATCTGGTCTCATGTTCATGAGGTACATCAAAGACCCAATCATCTGACGATACATCGTAGCATCAACCGCTTTTGATGAAGCATCACTCAATAGCTTCAGGTTCGATGCCATAGGTGTGGTCATGGCCTTGTAGTCCATCATCTCGAACCTCTTTAGGATCTCTACTGCATACTTCCCTTGTCAGAGGGAGATTCCATCCACATTCTGCCACACCTCCATGCCTAGAAAATAATGCATCATAGCCAAGTCCTTCATTTCAAACTCAGCAGCAAGCTTTCTCTTCGTATCAACAATCAACCCATCCATACCTATTACAAATAGGTCATCTACATATAGTAGAAGCATCACTGGGTTGCCATCTTCAACCTTGTAGTAAAGGTTGGAATCTGCTTTACTCTTGGTAAAGCCCAAACTGGATAGAAAGCCATCAATTTTTTTGTACCATGTCTTGGGTGCTTGTTTCAAACCGTACAGGGATTTCTTCAATCTACACACATGAGACTCCCTGTCATGTGTCTCAAAACCGAGTGGATACTCTACATACACTTCCTCTTCCACTACACCATTCAAGAAAGAAGTCTTGACATCCATTTGGTGTATCTTCCATTTCATCATTGCAGCCGGAGCAAGTACTGATTTGATGGAAGTGTATATGGCTACGGGTGCAAAGGTTTCTTCATAATATATTCCTTCTTTCTGTGAGAAGCCACGAGCCACGAATCTTGCTTTATATTTCTCTATGCTTCCATCTGCAACATGCTTGATCTTGTAGCTCCATTTGGAAATTACAACCAACTTCCCTTCTGGTCTTGGGACAACATCCCAAACATCATTCTTCATGATCGATTGATACTCTTCGATCGTAGCATCCTTCCATTCTTTCTGTTCTGCCGCTTCTTCATAGTTGGAAGGTTCTTTATTGATAAAGTCACACAATAAAGCTACATACCCGGAGCAGGACCTGGTCCTCTTCCTTTCTCTGTGATTCTCTTCTAGAGCCCCATATCTTTTACTTTCTTCCCAGGAGGATCATCATCCTCAACAGTGTGAGCATGATGTCTTCTTTTGGAGTTCTTCTTCTTCATGGAATCATTCTTATTCATGGGACAACTTCTAGCAAAGTGTCCTATTTCATCGCATGTATAACATCTGAGTTTGGATGGATCCCTTATTTTCTGATGAGAATGCTTACCTTGGTGATGATGATTTTCCCTTCTTCCTTTCTTGGAGTGTACTGTGAGAGCTTCATCTTCACTTCCCATCTTTTCTTCTTGAGCTGCTATTCGAGCTTCTTCTTGTGAACATTCTTCCCACAGTCTACTAAACTTGATTAACTTCTTCCTAGCACAGATTCCTTGGATGAAATAATCCCATGACCTAGGGAGACCATTCAAGGTTGTCATCACAATTTCTGCATTCTGCACTTCTTCATCTACTGCTTCAAGTTGTTCTTTGATTTGGGAGACCCTTGTGAAGTATGACTGGATGGTCTCCTCATTTTGAATCTTTACATTCTTTAATTGGTTCCTTAGAGTCATCTTTTGGTTTATGTTCTTCCCTTCAAACAGTTTGGTTAGGGCATCAAACATAGTTTTAGGTGTCTTGAGGGAGGACACCTGTGGTATGAGGTGATCCTTGATTGAATCAGCAATAATCCTCTTTGCCATAACCAACTTCTTGTTGTGTAAGGCCTTAGCCTCATCTCCTTCTGTAACTAGAACCTCCTCATGGATGTAGGAGTCCAACTCATTTTCTTCCAAGACCAGGGAGATCCTATACTTCCAGGCTTGGAAGTTATCGAATCCCTCAAGCTTTTCATCAAGCTTGGTGTGATGAGACATATTAACTGAGAACCTCAAATGGAAATACAAAAGATTTAGATCTTACCAGGTTAAGATGTTAGATCTGGATTTGGAGCTAAAATTCTGCAGTGTTGGTTCAAGAGCAAATTAAGGTTTTGCTTTTCTGGAGTTCTGTCCAACCAAAAGCTTTGATCTTGATCTCTAAAATTCGATTTTGGGGAGGAGATCAATCCAGGCCTAGGCTCACTGAAAAATTCCACTTGTGTGAAAATCCCTAATTTTCGGCAGTAGTGTCGGGTCCAAAACTGAAAAACCTCAGAATTGGATTCTGCTTCGACAGAAAGATGTGCCCTAGGGAGGAGAGTTATTCCAACCTTCTTTTGCTGAAAATCTATGGAGAGAGATCCACAAAGTAGGAAGTCCTAGTTCCCACAGCTACACAGTGTCTTCTTCTCAGGTTAGCTCTGATTCCATGTTAGATTTTTAACATTAAGCTAGCATTATATTAGGATCTTTAACTGAGAGAGTAACAAGCACATCAATCAAACACAAGAGACAATGAACACAATGTTTTTCCTCAGGGAAACCATAAATGGATAAAACCCCACAACTTCCTCAGAGATAGAATCAACACAAAAAGTAAAACCCAAAACAGTAAGATGATCTCTTGACAGCAGTAGCCTCTTTCTTCCTAGCCCCAGTGTCTTCTTCTTCCTCAGCTATGCGCTACAACTAAGTGTGAGTGAGTGTGTGATAAATAGAGAGGCTAGCTCTCTATTTATACTAATTCCTGACTTGACTAAACCCTACTAGGGCCGACTTCACTAAGTGAGTCTAACAACCCTAGTGCCCCAGAACTGCAGGGACTTTAACCCTTGAACAATAGGAGGGTTACCCACATTGACTTGACATGACTTGTTTACATTATAGAAACTCCCGATCAGAACATCGAGGCATCACATGACTCAATTACATTACAGACACATCCCGGAATAAACATCAGGGTACAATACATAAGAAATACAAGTGAATACATTCTGAAGTTACAATTACATCAACATTATTAACATTAATTGTTTTTGCAATAATAAGCATTAAAAAATCAAAATTTATATAATGGAGTCATTCAACATTTTCCTTTAGAAATATGGATTCCAATTGTGGCTAAACAGTGAGAGGAATTTTTATGCTGTCAAAATCATCTAGTAATTTTACATGGCTTCATCCACGTCAACTTGGGTGTTTTGAAACTAAGTCTCAACATTCAAACAAGTAGATAATCTTGCAAATCGTTTCTAGGCCACACACTAATGGGGGAGAAGTCAAAGCATCAATAACAACATTTATGTTAGTGTCTTCTTATTTTACTTTTTACTTTTTATTTTTGAATAAGCATTGCATGCAAAAAGTGGTCAAACTCAACAAATAATTTAGTTATCTGGACTTTATGTTCGTTGGGGTTTGAACTATGTGTTTAGCATAGCAATGCCCCGTCTCAACCACTAAAACACAACTTGACAAAGTTTTGTTCATTTCTTTTTGAAGATTGTATCTATTGTGCCACGCTTTCCAGGGCACCCCTACAAACCTATTTTTGCAAAATTCCCGAAGATTGGGAGTCCATTATGATGTGAATGTGGTTATATTTTATGGATAATCAAAGGAGTATACACTATATGACATGCTGCGATGACAATAATGTATACTCTATAATGTTAGAACAATAATGCCTTGCGATTTTCTGATGAGTATAACTAGTAGTATCAACCCTTAGGTTGTCGTGGGTGAAAGATGCATGGTTTGTGTTTTAACTAAGTCACCAAGGTTACCCTTGGAATCATGAAGAGCTTTTACCCCCTCCCTTGGGTCCACCTTTGGCCTATCATCCATCCTCCATGTCTCACTTCATATTAATTTGGTATGCAGCCTTTGGTAAAAACTTGACAGATGGATTATTGACTTCCCCCCTTTGTGTTTCTTTCATCAGGAGGACTTCCCAGATTTTCCCATGGTATCTCAATATTGATCATTTGAAACATTTAATGTTGAGTGATAATGGGCCATTTTGATTTTTATTGTACAAGGCCCTCTCATACAATAGGATTTGTCAAGTGAGCAATGCTATTTCAAAGGTCTTATCTATGTCATCCTATGTTAAAGTAAAATAAGGTGTCAGTTGGAGGGGTTGGTACTCCTTTAATTAAGAGGTTAAGCCTACTTGGTATAAAAGGGCATTACCGTGGAAACTCTGTTGGGGCTATGAACACTCGGTGGAAACGAAGCTAAGGTTGTGCCATTATCCGTTGTCCACAATGTTATCCGTAGTTTATACCTTTCAATTTTCATCCTAAGCAAATGAAATGTTAGTATCGAATGAATAAAACCAATGTGTCATAAATGAAAAATCTAAAGGAAATGACAAAGTTATCAATGTAAAAGTGGCTTGAGAGTGTATGACCAGGAGATTAACTCTCTACTTCTAACTCTCTTTGTTAGACACATCCCTAGTGTTTGTCTGAATGGTGAAAAACATAGATTTTTCTTTTGTTTTCCCTTGTTTGAATCCATTAGTTTTGTTTAAGACCTATAGAAATCATTTGACTAACCTCAATCTACCATCTAAATTCCACCCCTATAGGAGAAAATAGTTGTTTTTAATGCCTTGGTGTCGTTTCGATGTTGGTTAATGGATAACGCATTCATCCCAAGAGCTCGTTTGAAGATATCTTTGTGGTTGGTATATCATCATGCCATGCATGACTAGTTATGTGATGAGTCCATTGGTGGCGACTAGTATGCATCTTGTATTAGTTCAACATGGACACTCTATGATGTTGGTCCAACAAGGACATATTCTATAGGTATACATTATTCAGGCCTATTACTGAAGAATATCAGTTGGATCTCAGTCTTTCAATGTTAGTTCTCAGTGCTTCTAGGTGTTTAGATGGGTGGTATGTCATAACTTAAGTTGCACTTGTACATTACTATTCCGAGGACATTTTTGGATAGCCATTTGACCCTTTATCTAGACAAGTTCTATCGGGTTGATCACTACTGCCACATATCAATCAGTTTGAAAAAGATTGGATTAATTATGGTTTAGAGTATAGTTTTTTATTCGTGAGTCTAGCCTAATTAATTTATTAAAATTAAAAGAGTGCACAAGAGCATTTAATTTCACTTTGCGATTGCACTTTTTTAATTATTTGGGAAAATTAACTAATTTTCATAGGTAATTTTAATTAAAAATGAGCATGACACATATGTGGAGGCAAAAATATATTAATTTATCCTAGAGCCTCAAGAAGAAATGTAATCAAGGGCCAAGTTCTAAAAGTCAATGAGCAAATAATTCACATCCATAGTTTTGGATCTTAGAACATGGATCAAGAGCCTTTTGAGGAAGTTGTTGGGCCTAAAAAAGATTAAAAAAAATATTGGTTGTCCCATGGTATTTTGTGGTGGATGGTATTTGGTCTTTTGTCCCATGGCATTTTGTAATTTTTATTGCTTATCCTCTTCAACGAAGGGATGCACCCCACTTGATCCAACTACTTCAACATACTTTATTATTTTTTAGATTTAGATCTAAATCCTAGCCATTAAAGCCAGGTTTTCTTGAGATCATCTAATGTAAAAAGTATATTTTATTGTAATCATGTTTCGACCCTTTTATTTGTAAGAAATGTCCGTCACTGGAGGCTAGTGGATTTCCACCATTGACTAAGAAACCACAACCTAGGGGCATCTAAGCCATCAAAATCACCCAGGGATCGCACCCGACCTAACCCACACCAACCCTTAACATGGCTGTATTTTTGGGTGTCTCCTCCCAACTAACTCACCCCTAAGGGGATTGAACCCGGGTTGCCCCACTGAAGAGACCCACACCTTAACTGAATGAGCTAGCAAGAATCGACAATCATGTTTGACCCTTAATAAGCATAAATCCTTATGCTATAAAAGGAGAAGTATTAGCCTTAACAAAGGGTCAAAAAATCCTAGGAATAAACTTTTGCAATATTTTTCTGAGCTAGTACTTGGTGCATGTTGGAGAAGATTATTGGTCTCATATGGATATGTTCAAGCTAGGAGAAATCAAAACCATCTGACAGCAGATAAGGCTCTGAATCAAGCCGTACCCAAGACGAAGCTAAACCCCGTCAACAAAACCTTTGCGAAACCTAGTCAACAAAACCACACGTCGCCAGGCACACCTGCCATGACACACAGGCCATACACATTCATAGCCACCATGAGAAGCCTAAGGTTGAAACCCGGTTAACAAACCACAAATGCAGCCTGTCAGGACCAAATAAACCTCTGCCAAACCAAATAAACCCGCCAGGACCAAATAAACTCCATGAATCCTTACGACGATGACCTGGGATTCCAAGGTCCATCACTAAAGAAACTGCGTGAAAATAGCTTCGTGAAACCCGGTTAAGCGGTCACCTAGGATTCAAGGGCACCCTTCCCCATGGATTGTGACTTGAAGACAACAATAATATTATTGGGCCTTTACTTGACTATCTATGTTCATACATGGGCCAGGATAAAGCACATACAATAATTCAAATGGGCACGAAAATGACACTTGCACCTGCCATGAGAAGCCTAAGCTTGAAACCTGGTTAACAAAACCACAACTGCAACCTGCCAGGACACCCTTTCAACAAAACCATGTGTCGCCAGACACACTCGCTATGGCACACAGGCCAGACACAGTCACAGTCGCCATGAGTATCCTAAGATTGAAACCCGGTTAACAAAACCACAACCGCTGTCTGTCGGGACCAAATAAACCCCCGCAAAACCAAATAAACCTCCAGGACCAACTAAACCTACCATGACCAAATAAACCTCCATGAAACTCGGTCAACAAAACCATGCTTCCAAAAACCATGGGACACTTGTGAAAAAAACATTCACCAAACCAACGAAAAATATTTTAAGACTTAGTCTCGATTGTTTAACACCTTCAACGCAATTAATAAATTTTATTTTTTTTTTCCAAAGAAAAAAAGCATAATTGTATTTCATCCGTAGAGAGACAAAATTACATTTTGTAGATATGCTTAGCATATTTGTAACCAAAGGTCAGCACCCGACAAAAAGTTCTAAAAACCATCCCAAGTAAAAAAGATAGGTCCATCCATCAATCCACTGATCAAGAAGCATAAATCAGCTTCTGTCAACGAAGATGTTCTGAGAGCATAGCATACATAGTAGCCCATATAGTCAGAAAATATATTATCGGTCATATCAACCAATCATCCAAATAATAGGATAAAAAATAACAGGATAAAAAGACAACATAAAACCATCAGACATCAAAAAATCACACACTGTCTCATATCGCCACCCCTTCTATGAAGGGACTACGATAGTACTAAAAAACAACATCATCTAGCTGCTCCTTAATCTTCCACACACCTGCATCCATCTGGAGCCCCTCTTTGGAAGCTGCGTCCGCCTGGCAGTTGTTCTCCCTATAAACATGTGTGCATATAATCGAATCATAAGAGTCGATGATATCCCATATAGAAAGTAAAATGTTTTGCAAAAAAAGGTCTCTGCTTGCTTGAATCCTCTTAACCCAGTTGATCACATTCAGGGAGTCACCAAAACCCTTTAGGTTTCTGCACCCCTTTTCTGCTTCAAATATGAGAAGAATTTCCATACTTAACAGTTCAGCCTGATTGTTACCTCCCTCTCCCAACCCAACCATCAATTCAAAAGAATGATTTGCGGCCAAATGAAGGATAGCACCCCCTCCACATACACAATTCTGTGAGGTGCCATCAAAAAAACCCCCGGGAGAAGACCTATCGATATCCAGTTCAAGTATTTCCCTCTGTTTTTCGACCCTAATATGTTTGGGTAGTGCCAAAGCAATCCCGCAGATCTGCCCCGTCGATATAGTAGGGGTACAAACTTTCCCATTGAACACCACGTTATTCCTGGCCAGCCAGATGCCCCATGTGACCAAAAGCGGGAGTACCTCCATAATATCCATCTTTTCCACTCTATGCCAATGCTCCCACGCATCAAGAATTGAAGCCCCTTCCCACCGACATTCAGGGCCCAACCCCAAAAGCTTACAGCACTTAGACCAAACCTCCACACAATATGTACATTTTAGAAACAAATGTACCACATATTCCCCCTTAACCCGATATAATGCACACCACCTTGGGCCGATAAAACCCCGTTTATGAAGATTTTCCCATATCGGTACCTTGTTCTCTAGAACACACCACCATAATAATCTGCATTTTGGCGGTTAGAGGAAATTTGGGGTCTAAAATGGGCCTCCTAAGGAAAATAATAAAAAAAGCCACATCACACTACAAAAAATACAATGTCAGATTAAATCTAATGAAAATCTAATGAAAGTCAACCTAAATTGTCTCATTAATGGTAGTTGACAACTATATTGAGTTAATGTAGAGTTAAGAGATATTGATTAAAAATATTAATGAAATATTTAGATTATTGTGCACACATAATAAATGATAGGAAGGCAGCCTGAGGCCAAGTTGCCCAGGCTTGCGCTCCCTCCTCCTCTCAGATCCTTTGCTCTGTAATATTAGTGAGCTCTTTCTCCGCCCACTTTCTCAGGCCGAAGGGATTGGTCAGGACGACAGCGATTAATGGTCGGGGAGCTAGATGGTCGCGGGATCGACTTATTGGGGATTTTCAAGAATTTGGCGGTGGTCTGGCTGAACAAGTAGCTGGTAGCTTCTTGGCCAAGGCTTCTCAAGAGGGAAGCAGGGAACACTGTCTCACGCCTTTTCAGGCTTTTCTTGATTTATTTGGGGTTTCGTCTTTGCATGGTGCAAGATTGAGATTCTTTCCCCATCGATCCTCTCGCTTGATTGTGCTCAATCGACCATGAGTCTCGGGATGTCCAGTTGCTGTGTGCCTGGCGTGTCTTTTCCTGAATGAATCAATCCTCTATGCGTGCTTTGAACGGATCCTTCTGAGGTCGTGGTTTTTTCGATTTGCCCCGCGGATCGTCTGATTCGTTTTATGGGTTACTTTTTTCCCGATTTTGCTGGGTCTTTCTGGATCTACGGACTTCTTGGCTATGGCCTTGCGGTTAACACCCCTGCATCTTGGTGTCTTCTACACGCCATTGTGAGAAATTGCTGTTCGCGGACCTGTTTCCTGGCGGCTCTGGATGATGACTGGATTGTGGTGGGATTTTTGTGCCTTATTTGAGGGCGTGGAGCCGAACCTTCTTGCCATGGACTCGTCCATTCGCCAGGGTTGCGTCTGGGCTTCTTCAAAGTTTTTGCTGCGGGGTTTTTTCTCCAAGATCGGTGGTTTTTTCCAAGATTCGGGGTTGGGTGCTGGACGAATGGCTCATTTATGATCTGTTTGTTTTTGCTGCGAAAGATTGCTTGCCGTATATGGCAGTGATGGTGTCTGTTTGATATACTCTTGAGTGGCGACCCGTTTTTCTCTTTCGGGAACTTTGCGGCGGCAACGGCATCTCAGAGGCTGTGGCCTTTGCTTTTGGCAGTATGTCTGATCACAGATTTTTGTGACCCGTTTATTGATTTGGGTTGTGATATCCATATTTTGGACAGTTTTGTAAATTGTTCAAAGCTTTTGTGTTTGCTTTTTTTACAGAAGACTTGTTAGTCTCAATATTGGATCCATTTTTTGGACTCTGGAATTCACTTGGAAGTGAATATACTGAATGTAATTTTGATCTCGAAAGATGAATAAAATTACGCTTTTTTTTCTTGAAAAAAAAAAAAATGATAGGAAACTTTTGAATTTTATATTATAATTTTTTTAAATGAATAGACCACTACTTTTTATATATTTACTAAATGTAAAACTCAAATATATTCATTTATAATGAAAAATAAAATTATAATAGTATTAAAAAAATATTATATCACATAAAATTAAAAACAATAAACGATGTATGTTCATATTATTTTTTATATTAATATAAAAAAAAATTGTGGTTTAATGGATAGGTAGGTAAGAGAGAAAAAAAGTAAAATCAAATTTTATTATAATTTTAGTAACATTAAAAATAGTTTTTATTTTTTATTTTGTTAGTATTTAAATGTTTTATTTATTTTTGGATGCAATTTAAAATACTAAATATCTTTTATTTAGTATTTCAAGATAAGTCTATTTAAAATTAAATATTATTTAGTTTTCTTTTCAAAAAATTGATTAATAAATGTTTTTAGTATTTCAAAATGCTTCCACTACAATTTTAATTAATGCAAAGGTTATGTTTTAGAGGAGTTGGAAGTAGTGATCAAATAAAATATTCCATATTTATTAGTTAAAGTTTATTATTGTATTTCGAAGTGATCTTTTCAAGAACTTAACCAAGGTGAGGTTGATATGGAGTTAGCTATTGTCAAATAAAAATATGACACATAAGCATTATGTGTCCAACTCAACCATAATGGTTGACCAAAGATATTGAAATTCTATTGGTTTAAAAATTCAACTCAATCCAACTCATCCATGGCACAATTTTTTATAAGGCCCATTTTAGACCCCAAATTTCCTCTAATTGACAGTGGTATTTCCAGATCTTCTTTTACCACCACTCCATCCTCTGGTCATTTCCCGCTGAACTGAGATAAGTATACCCCCCCCTTGGGGTGTATCTCCCGTTAGGTGTCGCATTCTATATTAATTCATCATCCCCTTCTCGCAACTGCACCATCGAAAATTGAAGCAGCCTAATATACTGATTCAGTTCGACCTCTTCCCTCAAAGGCAGATTAAAGAAGGTAGCTGAGCGCCAAGCCTGAGTCCACCTATTTTCCTATACCGGAGAAGCAAGTTGATATAGGTAGTTAACACCGCGCTGTCTGAGGGAAACCACCAACAGTTCAGACAATCTGAGCCCTTCATTGCATCCCAACCAAGGATCCTCCCCCACCCGCACCCTCCTGCCATTACCAACCTTCCAGACAAGGTTTTCCCCGATGACGTCAAATGATTTAGTTACTGCTTTCCAAATGACGGATCCTCCCTGGTGACTCTTATTAGGGTTCCTGATCCAGTCCAATATTGAATCAGGAGCAATATACTTCTCATACATCACCCTGGTCCACAAATATTGAGCTTGGATCATTCGCCAGCCCCGCTTTGCCGCCAAAGCTTTAGCCAAAAAGAAGATGTTTTTAAGACCCCAACCCCCCAAAGATTTGGGCCGAGCAATCCTATCCCATCTGACCCAAGGGGTAACTGCAACCTCCTTGTTCTCACTCCACAAAAAATGAAGACAGATCCTACGTGCTTTCTCCAGGATGCCTTTTGGGATCCATGAGAGAGACATCCAATAAACTGGTATCGCTTCCAACACAGCTTTGACCAAAACCAATCTCCCAGCCCTAGATAGCCACCGATGACTCCAGGTATGTAATCTTTTCTCCAATTTTTCAATCAGCCACACCCAGTCCTTTTTTAAATAATTGTTGGGTTTCAGATAAAAACCAAGATATTTTAGACCATCTTCCAATGGAACTCGAATAAAAGGAAAACAGTGAGCAGCGTATCCTACTTCAGCAGCATCCAAATGATGAGTAGTTAACATAGATTTCCTTTCATTCATCTCCATACCAGTCGTAGAAGAAAATAGGGCCAAAATCTGAGCAAGAGTATTCAGATCTTGTACAGTTCTGGAGCAGAAAATAAGTACGTCATCCACAAACAATAGATGAGTGATCTGCTGATTTTGAGAAATATCAATGCCGTTCAATCTACCCCCCCTATGAGCCTCAAGGAGTAAACGGCTCAGTCCTTCAGCAACCAATAGAAACAATAGTGGAGACAGAGGACATCCTTGCCTCAATCCTCTCTCCGCATGAAAGAAGGATGAAGCGGCCCCATTGATCAGAACAGAGAAAGACACCGTGGTGACACAACACATTATCCACCTAACAAAAGCAATCCCAAAACCCAAATGGATTAGTAACATATGAATATATGTCCAACTTACCTTGTCATAGGATTTAGAGAGATCAATTTTCAAAATTGCACCCTTCAGATTTCGAGTTTTCATGCTGTGTAGGCCTTCCTGAGCCACCCCAATGGCCTCGTGTATCTGTCGTCCTTTGAGAGACCCAATTTGTTCCACCGAAATATGCTCGGACAATATATCCTTCAACGTACGCGCAATAATCTTCGAGATCACCTTATAAATGCAGTTGCAAAGCGAGATAGGTTTGAAATCATGCAGAGTTTTCGGATTATCCACGTTTGGAATTAGAGCAATGAAGGTCGAGTTAAAACAAGCCGGGATCCTGCCCGACAGATGAGAGTGCTCCACCACCTTTAGTATATCATCCCCCAAAAGTTCATACAGTTCTGTAAAAAAATCAATAGTCAAGCCGTCGAGCCCAGGACTCTTGTCTTTCTGAAAACTCTGAAGAGCCATTTTAAGTTCCTCCTCAGTAACCTCTTCCATTAGTGAGAGATTGGCTTCCTTCCCCACAAAACGAGGAAAGACCTGAGCAATACACATAATCTCCACAAGTTGTGAAACCTCCGGGGCCTGAAATAGTTGCTGGAAATTTTCAACCCCTAAGTCAGCCATATCCTCAAAGGTTTCATGATTTCTTCCCATACTATCCTCCAGGATCCAAATAGTATTCAACGCTTTCCTTCCCCTAGCACAAGAGTGAATTTTTTTTGTATTTTCATCTCCACACTCGAGCCGGATAGCCTTGCTTTTCAATCTCCAGGTTTCCTCCTTGTCCAAGAGGATAGTATTCCTTTTGCCCTGCAATCTGACCAGTGAGTCTTTTGATTCTTGAGTCAGATACCCCCCACCCTCCAAATCCATGATGTTATAGATATCCTTCTCAATTTGCCTCATTTCGAGATGTTCTCTGCTGCGCTTATCCCCAGCCCATTTCTTAATCAAACCTTTGATCCGGGAAAAATTTCCAGCAAACTATAAAGACGCATTCATATGACTATCAAGATTATAAGGAACCCAATTAGTAAGAATCAGTTGTCGAAACGATTCATCCTTTAACCAGGTCTTATTGAATTTCAGAGGGCTAGGTGGTTTAACAGGGTCGTTCCTATAATCCAAAAAAATTGGCAGATGGTCAGAACGACCCCCACAACCCACCCATTGCCTTATGTAGTGTTGCTGTTCCAACAAAGACTTGGAGATCAAAAAATGGTCAAGGCGCTTAGCCACACGCCCATCCCCACACCGATTGTTATGCCAAGTAGGCTTAAGCTTAACATGTACAATATCTAGCCAATTCCTCTCAATCAACTTATGTGAAAAGTATTCTATCAGTACGTCAGGATGAGAAAAAGGTCCCCAGACTTCTGCCTGTCCCAAAGAAAAGTTTAAGTCACCTCCGATGATAACCATATCAACCCTGAACATATCCAAATTAAAATATTTTCCGAGAAGCGAATACGGTTTAGATATGGGCCATAGATGTTAAAAACATCCATAGGGGCCCCCAGATCCAAACCCTACAAAGTCATTCCCAACACAAAATCCATGCTTCAAATGTTCAAAGCTTTCACCATTTGAGTATTCCACCCCATGGCCAATCCCCCTGATCGACCTCGAACATCCACGGTCACAAACTGCCAGCCCAAGAACCAGCTCTCCAACTTAGCTTTAATCACATCACCTACACCTAAAGTTTTCTGTAACAACATCACATCAGGGTACTCTAAATCGACCACCCTTCAAAGCATAGGTATTTTAAGGGGACCTGCCAAACCCCGACAATTGAAAGACATGATCTTCATTTCCGCCCCTTCTTCTGGGCTTGCACAACTCTAAGTGCCCGTTCAATAAACAATTGTTTCCCTTCATGGAGATCCCTTCGAGCCCTGGTTTGTGCCTTAGTCAGAAAGGAAGTGCGACCTCTCCCACAAGAAACAAAATGATAATCTTTCCCCAACCCCCCAGTTATAACCTTTTTCCCCGACCGAAGGAAATAACCCGAATCAGTCGAGGTATGGGGTTTGAGAGACCCATTATCAATCAAAGCAGGGATAGGGGAAGAAGTATTGACAACCTCAACTAAAGGGGCAGAAAAAGGTATTGAAGCTACCAAAGGAAGGGGGGAGACTACATCCTCATCAATTGCAGCAGAAGAAGGGGGAGGTTCAACCAAGGGGAGGGGAGAGATAGTTAAGTTCTTGAGTTTTTTCCCCGTCCAATCCATCCCATAAATATTTAATATATTAGTAAACACATTTAAAGACGGAGAAGGGACAAAAGAAGAGGTACCCAAAGATAGCGTCCCCAAATCAGGGCCGATAGCAACACCATCTTCTTCATCCAGAGCCCTCGGGATCAAAGCATCCTCCCTCATAGGAGGTGTCGAATTCTCCCCTTCCATAAGCCCCTCCTCTGGTTTAGACGACAATGGGCCCAATGTTGGCGACGATGTGCCTCTGCTTGATCCATTCCCATGGGAACCCTTCTGAGAGCCACGTCCATTGATCATACGCACCCCAAGGGAGCATTCAGCCGCCAGATGACCACAAGTGTGACAACGACGGCATCTGAAGGGGATGTTTTCGTTATCCAATAGCTGTTTGAAAAAAATATTGCCCCAAGAGAGGTGAATCTCTTCAAACAAGCCCTCCCTAACATTTATGTTTACTAGAATGCGCGCCACCCTGCGAAGCTTTGTAATTTTAAAGGACATATCCACCTCTAGGAAGGTCCTCAATAAATTGCCGATACTGGTGAAATGATCCTCCGACCAATACTGCCTGGGAAGACCTGGAAGGCGAACCCAAATTGGAACCACATCCACCCGTTCACGAGATGCCTCGAAAGTTAGAGTCCACATTTTGAGCAGAATTAGACACTGATCCAATGCCCAATTACTCTCTAAGACCCAGCTGACATGTGCATGTTGTGTAAAATCAATCGCGAACCACCCCCGTGTTAATCCTTCAAGTTCAGGAACCTCCCCCAGCTCATCAGCCCAAACATCTTTGATCCAGTTTTCAATCACAGCCATCGAACAATTTTTCCCAATGATTTTACCAACCATGGTAAAAGAAGCCATCTGCATAATCTGTGTCCACCTGATGTCTTACCCGAGAGCGTATGAGCACATCGCCTTTCTCTTTTTTACAAAATCCCTTCTTCTTCTACTAGCCCCATGACCCTCACCAACATCTCCACCCTCGGTCAGTTTAACCACCAGCACCCTCTGCCCAGAAGGAGAATGTCCACGGGATGTATCCGCTCGATCTTCTGAAACCCCCGCAGGAAAAGAGCCGCTCAAGCCCTGAAGGTTAGCACCGACAGTATCAACCTTGTTCAATCCCAAATCCCCAGCAGAGAGGTCTTCTGTTGACACCATCCCTCCCGCTGCTCCATGTCCCGGGGTACCAACCCCCAAACCATGTCCATAATCCACGGCCATTTGAAACTGATCCACCGAGAAAACACCCTCCATCGCACCCGGACGCGACCCTGGATCAACAGGCAACACAGGAGGTAGATCCGAAAATAAGGAGGACGGAGAGAAGGGAACGCCAGAGTCAAAAAGCAAGGAATCTGGAAGAAAATCTCCGCCCCAAATGTTTTTGTTGCCCTGACTAAAACCGCTCGAGGTATAATGAAAAAGGCCCTCCGACACCGGATCCAATGAGTAATCAACCAGATCATCAATCCCCATCTTACCGCGGTAAAAACCATAGTGAACAAAGAATTACCTGAGTCCCGAATCGCCGCGAACAACCTGCCCGGAAACCGCCAGGATCGAGACTGCCCTAACAACCCCAAACCGCCTCGACAAACCTCTATATGAAAAAAACCTGCACACAAATAGTAAAATAGAGCCCGATGAAGGCCTGTCACTCCATCCACGGCGACCCGGCTTCCAAGACACCCACCTGTCATCTGTTCACCTCATCATGGTACCTGCGCCAACCCCTGCCACAGGGCAGGGACAAACCCTAGTCTCCATGAGTGCCCCGATCTATTCCGTTTGATACGTGTGTTGTATTTGCAACCATCTATTATTGTTAATAAATTTTATTATGTTTATTACATTAAATATATTTTTCAAATATATATATGATTTTAAAAATTAATTGTCATTCAATTTATTAGATATTTAAATAATATATGTAAATTCCATTTGATCTCTTTTAAAAAAAACAAAGTAAAATATTTAAAATTACAATTTTAGGCATTTCGTATTCCCTATTCCATATCACAAGTTAAATAGCTTAATGAGAATAGAGTTTTTAAGGATGATTAGTTTCTATCATAACAAGGAGTATAATTTTCACTCAGTCAAAATGCATTGATTATATAATAGTTTATTATAAATGGTTCAAATTTTATAATATTAGTTATTATCATAATAGAGAGTACATTTCTCATTTTGTAGTTAAATTGTATTAATTATATGTTAGTTAACTTTGTAGACAAGTGTATTAGTTACATAAATTATAATATAATTAAATTTAAATAATTTTATGTTTTATTAATTTAAAGCTTTTTAGATGAACCAAGAACCAAGAACAGTTTTTGTTTTCAAAACATAAAAAAATATTTATAAACTTTCCTATCCCATTATAACCTTCACATATATTTATTATTTATTTAAAATAATATTTTAAAACAAATTAAATCAATATTCATAAAATTTTATACACATTCACATGCACTCATCAACTTTTATATACTTTGAAAATAAATATATTAAAAAGTATGGACACTTCTCCATGCGAAGTACAAATCGGATGAATAACTTGATTTTGGTGTGAAAGGCATAGACTCATGGTTTCCAGGCAAGCAAATAAAAGTGATAATAACAATGTATTAAGATCATGTTTAAATCCTTATTTAACAATGATTTGAGCTTAAAAAACATTCTCTGTTTTCATTAGTGGATTTTAAATAATAATCAATTAGTTTTAAATGAAATTAGGGTTAAGTGGGTTTTTAAGATTCACTTCATGCACTTTTGGAATTATCTTTACCGTGGCTTATCTGAAAGAGTTTGAATATTTTGTCCTATATGATCAAACCATTTTTGTTTTGTTATTTTCAAGATTTTTTTCTTCTTCATAAATTGGTTATTATTATCTTCTTGTTGCATTGTGTTGTTGCATAGAATGGTGTTTTCCATCGTTGATATCCATGGTTTTTAGTTGAATTTAGAGTCAGCATTAACATCGCAAAGGTTTATAAGTATGACTTTATTTTCAAAGGATCTTTTGACAAGCATTTCTCCAATGTTAGTGTAGATATTATGCCTTTACTTTCACACCACTCATGAAGGCTCCTTCCATTGCCAACTTCATTGACCTTTGTTTATATATTGGGGTAAGAAATCCATGCCAATGCCAATGCCCACACCCACACTTACACTTGATGGTGTTATACATCAAACAAATCGGTCTACAAAAGCTTACTAAAATATAGTACATCAAACTATAGCTTACACCAACTTGCTAGAAGCCAATCAAATTAGTAAAAAATGTATCCAACTTCATGTGTGCATCATTTCCTCTTATCAATTTTTATGCCTTAAAGCTAAACAACAATTTCTCACTTCTAAGGTGTTATAGATGCAACTTATGTGTCCAAAATTGTGAGTATTTGGAAAAGTGTTGTGTTAATATAAGGCTACAAATGTAATAAAGTCGCCTTATAGATTTTAGGTCAAAACTTAGGGTTTTAGGTGTCTAAGGGTTTTAGGAGTAGTGGTAGCTTTCCAGCATTACTTTTTAGTTTAGTGCAAAAGAGATCCTATTTGTTAAAGCCATGAAGTTGACATGGAAATAACGGACCCCTAATGGCAAAGGAACTCTGAGGCCAAAGATTGGTCATACAGCTTGCGCTGTCAGGTTTATGAAAAAAAATCCATCGAACATTGCTCATGTTGTTTTTCGTTACTAAAGAAAATTATATTTTTGTATTTGAAGAAGCCAATAATATGAAGAGATGGAGGGAAGTAGCGAGATAGTTCAGTAGTTGTGAATACAGGGAATGATCTTTCATTAGTGGTAGAGACAAACACAAACATGTGAATTGCAATCTATTAGTGTGGTTACACATCATGCATTTGGATGGTTATTGATTTTGTAAGATTTGCGATTTAGGTGTTTAGTGAGGTGGAATTGATTTTGAAAGATTTGTGATTTAGGTGTTTAGTGAGGTGGAATTTGGGAACTCGAGAATACAACTAGAGAAACTACATCTTTGGGAGAGTTACAAGGCATCTTGATTTTGTAAGATTTATTTAGGTGTTTAGTGAAGTGGAATTGATTTTGTAAGATTTGTGATTTAGATGTTTAGTGAGGTGGAATTTGGGAACTCAAGAATACAACTGGAAAAACTACAGCTTTGGGAGAGTTACAAGGCATCTTGATGGATCTTAACTTGGCCCAGAAACTATGTTCAAAAAATAAGCTTCCAACATATGTTTTTGATGTTTAGCTTTCAATTTCAATTTATGTGACCATTTCATTCTAGGTATTTTATATTAGTTTGCTTTATGGGGGTGTTAAGATATAAGGTTACAAATGTAACAAAGTCACGTTGGTGATTTTAGGTAAAACTTTAGGGTTTTATGTCTCTTAAGGTTTTTAGGCATATTAGGGTTAGGCTTTGGTCTTTCAAGCTACCTATAAGAGTGAGGACCCTAGTTGTAATGCTGTATTGTACCATTTAATAATAATATTGCGTTGTGTGTTATTGAGCTTCAATGTGTTTGGTGACCTAACCCTACCTAGGGTTTATCTTTCCTCATGTTCCCGTAATATTATTTATATTCTAAAACAATGGCTTGAAGACTGCACTACCACAAGAAGAGTTCATTGTTGAGAATCTGTGACCCATATCGTGTGCATGACTCCATTATAATGCCACCAAAAAGATTGCATGATGAAAATGAGAAGAGGAGGTCCACAACAAATGTCTTGGGTGAAGAACTCTACTTAGGTAAACTTTAATCATGCTTATGTTACTCATTTATCTAGATTGTTTATTTTTTGTTTTGTTTTTTTTGTTGCGTACTCAAATTTAGAACTTGATTCCCTTATGCGTCTATGGTCTCCCCACAATTTGGAAGGGTTCTACCAACTAGTAGCATGCACGAGAGGGTTAATAATGATTTGTCTCTCAACAGTTTTGTTCATGTTCTAGGATCCATCTAGGATCATACGTAGAAATGAAAAAGGCTTATCAAAGATGTATGTCACACCCAATCATTTATACCATTTTCTCTCAATAGGAATGAGTTGACTTGCACCAACTTACTAAGTTACATAGAAATATTTTTAATTTTGGGTGTTAATATTCATGTGCAAGTTTTGCAAATTGTGAATCAAAAATTTATAGGTTTCTCTTAGTATAGCACCATCTTCACGATTAATATTATTAGGATGTAGCTTGATTTCCAAAATGTCTCTTATTTTTATTTTAGTGTGATTTCCTTCCTTCACAATGATTTTGGCATTCTCTAGGCACATTTCATAATCGGTGTTATGAACGTGTTTTGCTAGGGCCGATTTTTGTTTCCTATCATGTATGATATCAACACAATGCTCTTTCAACCTTACATTCATGGATGTACATGTCTCACCAACGTACAATTTGCCACATGAACATGGAATAAAGTAATTCAATTCGTATAAGTTAGGGTTTTATGGGTCTTTTGTTGAGTTAGCCATTCTACCAATTGTATTTGGGGGAAGAAAGCCACATCTATGTTTACCTTTAAAAAAAAACCAACTTGTGTATTATTCTCTAGATATAAGGTAGGAAAATGTGTACCTCTTTATTCTTGATTTCTTGTGTCGGGTCCTCTTCTTGCTTTTGCAAAAACTCTCTCAAATTGCTTTCTTCCGTACCCATTATTCTTGAATATCTTCAACAAATGGTTTTTTTTGTCAATATGATCATCATTATAGATTCTCATGGCCTTGGTCAACAAATTATTGATAACATAGAGTTTTGTGTTGGGAGGTGATGTGATTTTGCATGAAGATATCTATACATATGTGTCTTTTTTTGTATACTTGTTGTGTCAAGGAGGCATCATTTTTTTAGACAATAGAACATCCAAAAAAAGGTATGTTTCTTTCCTCCTCTATATGCATTGTGAACTTGATGTTCTCCTTTTGATTGTTTAGGTAATTGAAAAATTCTTTTAGGTTCTCTCGTCCATGTGGCCAAATTATATTTGTGTCATCCATGTATTCCTTCCATAATTTGGGTTTCAATGGTGAATATCTCAAAGCACAAATTTCAAAGTTCTCTATATATAAATTGGCAATGATCGGAGAGAGATGAGAATTCATAACAACACCCTCAATCTACTCAAATATTTCCTTGAAAACTAAACTAGGTTGAATTTAAGCACACACTAACAAATTTTGTGATTTCATTATTAATAATACCATTGATGAAATTAATGGCTGCCTAGATTGAATTTTAGTGAACAAGATACCACATGATAATAATTTGGTGACTAGGTCCATGAGAATCTCTTATGATTGATCATATTGAACAAGAATTAAACCATTCATTGAAGATATTCAAGAAAAATGGAAGAAAGAGGTACACAAATTTGTTTATCCTACATCTAGGGGACAATAGACAAGTGGTAAAAAAATTCTAAAAAAAATAAACATGGTTGTGGCTTTCTTTCCCCTAAATACAATTGGAAAAATGATTGACTCAATAAAGGACCCATCAAATCCTAGCTTATACAAAGGGGGTTTACTCTATTCTGTGTTCATGCGGTACATTGTACATTGGTGACATAGGTAGATCCATGAATGTAAGGTTGAAAGAGCATTGCATTGATCTCAGACGTGATATAATTAAAGATTCAACCCTAGCAGAACACGTACATAACACCAGTCACCAAATGTGCTTGGAGGATGCCAAAATCATTATGAAGGACGGAAATTACTCTTCAAGAAAAATAAGAGAAACTTTGGAAATCGAGCTGCATACTATTAATATTAACTGTGATGATGGTGTTAGACTAAGTGAAGCATACAAACCTTTGATTCACAATTTGCAAAACTTGCACGGGAATATTAACACCCAAAATTAATAATATTTATGTCTATAAAATAAGTTGGTGCAAGTTGGATCATTCCTATGGAGGGAAAATGGTTTTAATGCTTGGATATGAGGTACTATTTGATGAGTTATTTTCACTCCCAAGAATGATCCCAGAGTAGGACCGAAACTATTCAAACATATAACTCGGCGTAGATTCAAACATTATAAAAAATGTGTATTTATCAAGAAATCTCTAGATGTTGTACAATTTTGAAGGTTTTCCTATGATCAAGTTTTCTTTTTGCTTGCTCTTAAAAGAGTTTGAAGACATCCACGAAGCTATATCAACCGTAACTATGAAAATTGATTTTTATTAATTTATAATTTGTTAATTTAAAAAAATCTTGATTCAATTATTGTATGTGACATTAAATTTCCTAGTATGTTATGACTAAATAAAACTTCTATCATGTATTAATGTTTTATGCTTTCCATAATGTCATTTTTTTAAAATGGTTTACCTTCATTTTCTATAATATGTTTTTTTACTATTAAAATTAAAACACTTCCACATGTATAAAACATTTACGAGAACTCGACACAGTTCTATTTTTAGTAGCTATTTTTACCTCCGTATCAAAAAAGGTTGATACCAGTATCACACATTTTCATTTTGAGGCATTTTGTTTTTGGGCCTTTGAATCATCTTTGTCGTAAAATATTTTTAATTTCTATTTTCAAGTGTGTTTTTTAGAAATTTAACAAAATAACATACATTTAGAAGCAAGTTATAATGAAAAAACATATACATGTATTTTGCAATCTTTTATTTAAAAGAAGACATTTTTATTGACAAAATGACATTTAAAACCATTCTCAATGGAATTTGAGAATTTTTTTGTATAAAAATGATACTATTTCATATTATTTTCCAAAGAGTGACCATTCACATAAATTCAAGAAAAACTATACCATATATTTGTAAATGACATATTAAAAACATTATATATAGAAATTTTATTTCTAAAATAAAGTCTCAAAGTCGAAACATTACTAATAAATCAAAAAATTGTCAAATTTAACATTTTTTTCAAGACATGAAACTAATCAACAATATCATATGGAACAAATTCTTCATCTAAACTGGAATTTTATGGAGCTTGGATTTCTTCGGGACATCAATATCGTCTTCCATTGGGTCTTCTATGTCACTCTTTTCAAATCACTTTCTTCATATGTTAATTTTTTAACCAGTGCATTACAAGTCAACATCTAACTATGTTTGTCTTTACTATTTTTATTTATTAAAAAAGATTAGACTATATAAAAGATAGTAAAAAACAAAACAAACAAACAAAAATAATGTTAAAAAACTGATATTTAATATATATATATATATATAATAATTTTTTTTTTAAATATTAAAAAAAACAAATAAAATAAACAAAACAAATAAAATAAATAAATAAAACAAATAACACAACAAATAAACTAAAATAAACTAAACTAAAAACAAAAAACAAATAACATAACACAAAAAATAAACTAAACTAAACTAAACTAAAAACAAATAAGAAATGAAATAAAAAAAACAAAAAAACCAAGACAAAGTGTTAACAAAGGTACTGTGAGAAAATGGTAGGGAGGGGTGGCTTGATTCACCCCTCCCTACCCCCTTTTACCAGGAATAATTTTAGAGGCAAATTTTAGCCCAGTGGGCTATTTTTCCATATTTTTCTTCCAAAAAAGATTCGCCATTTTGCATTTTTTGAAGCCCTGGTTCGCCCAATTTTGATGGGATAAAATTTTTTCACCCTAAAAATCGCCAAATTGTTATATAAACGATATAAAATCTTTGGAAATTAAAATATTTTTTGAAAAATATCGCTAATCATTTTATAGTTGGCGTTTTAGGAATTGGTAATATTCGCCGACATTTATACACTTTTAAATAAGTATGGTTCCTTAAAATCATCCCTGCCTTTTACACACCACCTTTGCCATCCCGCCACCACTCCACACCTTACCTTACCTCCCTACCTACTCCCCACTACCCCTCCCACTCAACCCTTCTCCACCCCACCCCACTCCACTCTACTCCACTATCATACTATATAATATTATACCACTCCACATATCATACTATATAATATGATACGTGGAGTGGAGTGGAGTGGATGGGAAGGGTTGAGTGGGAGGGATAGTGTGAAATATCCCAAATCCTGATATTTTCTATTTCTAAACAATTATGCGGATACAACTGGGCTTACAAACTGCCAGGCAAAAATCCCTATTTTATAGGAAAAATTAGGGTTAGGGTTTGTGAGATAGGATACACACTTACCATTGATAACTGGCTGAACTACTGCAGATAAAGTCCGCAAGTACTGAGATCTGGATCGGAGAGGAACTGATCTCTCCCGTCTCCGGTGAATACTCCAGCAATAAGACGCCCAAGCAGAGAAAAAGGTGACACCCTCAAGGAAGGAGGGGCCCGATGGATCTGCCGATTTGCAGGGCTGATATCCTTGCTGTGCCGGAGAGATTGGCTGGAAAATACTGCAGTTCTGAACCCTCTAAGTATGATAGCGACTTGGTTCTCTGAGGCAGCTGCTCACGCCCCTGGTGGTCTGGAAATGCTGATAACTCCTTCGAATGAGCTCAGATGGAGCTGATAGTCACTGGGTACCGGAGTATAAAGCTGATGGTGAGAATGATGCCTGGGTTTCGGAAGGAAACTGAGAACTGAAGGCCCAATAGCTGATTAGGGCTTTCTGGTTGAAAACCCCCTCTTACGGCCGCACCGTGCCTCTGCAACAATCTATACCCTGTGCTATATAACTGATGAATGAAATGAAGAACAAGTGGTGAACCAGTATGGCTTACCCGGAATAAGACTAGGACAAATGTTTCACTGCCGAAATCCTGTTAGCTGAAGACTCCGTCTCCAACCCCAACTGCTGTGCTGCACGCTGTGCTACTATCCAAGTGCTCCCAAAATAATCAATAATCATAAGTGAGTTCTCCTCTTGCTTTACCCTCTATTTATAAAGTTCAACTGCGCAAAACCTAATCTTTGACCTAATTAGGTCACTTTATCTTCTAATTTGCCATTGACTTGCATGCAAAGAGCATGGTCATGCAATGGAGCATGGAAAAGAGCATGGTCATGCATGAAGGTGGCCTTTGGCCCAGGTGGTCCTTCTTGACCAAGTGAGGATGTCGTAGATCTTCTATGGATGGCATCAGTCCTGATCTGATTCCCTAGCTATCAGTAACCTCTCGAACCCACAGGAATCACATAGGTTAGCGGTATGGGCTTCAGGGCCTAAAAAAAGAGGACATTACATAGTGGGGAGTAGATAGGGATACTTAGGGAGGTAAGGCAAGTTGTGTTTTTGTTTGTTTGTTTTAGTTTGTTTTTATTTTTATTTTTATTTTTTGTTTAACTTTGTTCTGTTAAAATATTTGTTTTAAAAAATATATTTTTACGCTTTTTTTTTTTATAAATTTAAAAAACATATATAAATTTAAGTTTTTTAAATAATTTTTTTTGTTTTTTTAACTACTTTCTAAAACATTTTTTCATTTAAAAAAAAAATGTTATCTTTAAACTTGTCTTTTAACAAAAAAAAATCAAAATGTGTTATAACTTTTTTCATTTCTTGATTACAATTTTTGTTTATCAATTAGTGGTTAGATAAAGTCAGGCGCTCAACATTAGTATAGATAGCTAGCTCAAGGACTTAACCAGATGACCTTCTACTTACAACTCATAACGCTCAACCACTCAAGCTAGCTCATCAACCTACTTAATAAATTATGATGTTCAAAAAAATATTTATATCAACACAATAATATATTAATAATTAAACAAATAAAATACATAAACTAATTTTAAACATAAATATAGAAAATTAAAAAAAAAAACCATCCATCAATTTCAAAGTTCCATTTGAATATATAATATCATGAACTCAAAATCAAAATAAATATAAACACCCTATTCCTTTGCTCTTATTTAATTAGTGTAGCTATCATACTTCCAAATGCAACTTTACTTGCTGATTAATAGAAACACATTCCCTAATTATATTTTTATAAACTATAAATTACATTTTTCATGTTTGCCAATATATACATATTAATTTCAAATTTGCATGATAGATGATAAATCCTTTATATAAATTACATTTTTCATGTTTACCAATATATATATATATTAATTTGCATGATTGATGAAAATCCTTTATTTTATGTTTTTTCATCATTCTATTATTAACTTTAATGGCATAAGCATTCTTATTTAATTAGTGTAGCTATCATACTTCCAAATACAACTTTACTTGCTAATTAATAGAAACACATTCCCTAATTATATTTTTATAAACTATAAATTACATTTTTCATGTTTGCCAATATATACATATTAATTTCAAATTTGCATGATAGATGATAAATCCTTTATATAAATTACATTTTTCATGTTTACCAATATATATATTAATTTGCATGATTGATGAAAATCCTTTATTTTATGTTTTTTCATCATTCTATTATTAACTTTAATGGCATAAGCATTATTAAGGTTACATTCTTATTGGTATGCAATATTTACCTTTGCAATTTTATCTTATATTATTGCAATGTCGTGTTATTCGCAAGATCACATTATATGTTTTGTTTTAAAAAGCAAAATGTAAATGTTTAGCTTTCAAAAACTTCTAAATTCTATTTAATTTTAATTTGTTCAGTAATTATATTTTTATAAACTGTAAATTATGTCTTTCATATTTATTAATATATGTATATTAATTTCAAACTTGTAAGATGATGATAAATATCTAATATATAGTGTATTATGTTTTTTTATTAGCTTGGTGGGCTAGCTCGATTCAGTGTTGTAAGTTGTGAGCAAAAACTCTTGGAGTCAAATCCTTGGGTGGCTATACATTGCTATATAAGGGTCTCACTCGATGTCCCCGTCAAATTAGCTCCGTAATCAAAACGAACAGGGTACAACTCCTTGGAGTGGGCCCCTTAAGATTTCTTCCTATAGATGTAGCAACCCCACTAGAGTTTGTGAACCCCACAAAAAAATCACTATGTTTTTTTATTACTCTATTATTGACTTTAATTTAATATATATCATCAAAGTTACATTTTTATTGGTATGTTATATACTTTTTCAATTTTACCATGTTACATTTTTATTGGTATGTACTATTTACCCTCTTATTTTTACCTTGTTACTTGTAACTTCATCCCAAACTATACATTTTGTTTTCAATAAGCAAAATGTAAGAAGTTAATTCCCCGGATGTGGGTGACACATATGGCAATCACATGGGCCAACCGTCACAAATAACACCTGGAAATGGTGCTATGATCGATGCAGAGGGAGGGACGTGTGGGTATCAATTCATGCAGGAGTTAAATGCCCAGGGTGTCGAGCATTAAGCCAACCCCGCAGGAAGCTGGGACGTCTAATCGCTGCTATGGTCCGCAGAGCGGAAGGGTTATGACGCCCAAGACGAATTCATTGCATAGTTATCACCCGTGCGTGCTTGCTCAGGGCTTAATGAAGCCGGTCAGGAGCAATATGGAGCTCGTCAACCTTGAAGATATCGACTCGATTATCTTCCTGGTGTTGTTGGTCTTCTCCTCTGTCAACCAGGCAATTCAACAGTGTGCGAAAATGCCAAGGCAACGAGGCACATCGAGGAGAAGCAACACTGGTCGAGGTGGATCTCGGAGGAAGGTTAACTTGGGGGCCACGGATGGCTACGCATCACAAGTCTCAATGCTGGTAAGATGCATGATCAACGACTGGGAGTCCTGCATCGTCTCTGAGCACTTGGCTTCAGAGAGAAATGGTGGAATAATCAACCATTATTGGTTGATCAAGAACATGCTATGGATGCTAATGGAAGATTTGACAAATAAATGGAGTGGAGCAAGAGATATGGTGCAGAGCATAAGGACTTGCCTAATCCAGCCCAATGAGCATTTGAGTAATCTCGAAGAAAAATTCTGTTGGAGGCACTGCACCATTGCTCGCAATGACGAAGAGATGGTTGATGGTTGGTGGCGGGAACATGGAGTAGCATGGCATGGGTGGTGAGACGTCCGCAGCAACAGAAAGGTCCATGGTCCTTGAGCAGGAACACCAGGACAACACCCAACTAACAACGTCGGTGACAGCTAGCCCCCGACATGCGAAAAGGGTTCCTGAGGAACCCAATAGTAACAGAGTCACGCAACCTCTATCGGAGCTGCAACCGACCATTCAGCCACATCGCATGTGTGATGATGAATATGGACTATGTCCCATACTAGAGGAAGCATCGGAAGCAACGAATGGGGAAGCTACCTCCTAAACTCTCCATGGGCATCCCTGGTTCACTCTGTGTCTTTCAATTTTTTTACTCTCTCTGACATACAGATGCTTTGTTTTTATGACAATTCACAACCTTCATTACCTATTATGTAATATGTCGGTCGGGGGGTACCACTCTAGGAAGGGTTATCTGTAATTTTGGAAAAACTGAACAAGTTCTAACTTTTTTGAAAGACTTGGCGGGTGGCCAAGTAGTCCCAAGCCCCCGTAGTATGATTTTAGGTACTCTGTTTTTTAACGTTTGTTAATATGAAATTTCATGCATCTTACAAAAAAAAATATGTAAGAAGTTAATTTTTAAAAAACTTCTCCGTCTTGTTTAATTTTTATTATTTTGGTTCCACAACTTCAGTTTTGTCATAGTTTTGTCCATCCCCTACTAACAAAGACCTTAGTTAAATATTTATTCACAAATAAAGTGCCTAATAACAAAAACCTTAGTTAAATATTTATTAAGGATAAGGTTTAATATTTTTATTATAAATGAAAACATAGAAAATAAATTTAGTCCACTTTGTTTAAAATTAAAGCCTTAACAAAATTGTATAAAAGCCACATATTGATTTATCTCAATTTAACACTTAGCACTTAGTAGCCCTAACACATAGTGGCTCCCTAGTACATAAATATGTCAACCAAGCTAACACATCACATTGTCTGTTAGAAATATTGCAACTATTTCCCATATTTAAGCCTTATAAAATATTGCAACTATTTCCCATATTTAAGCCTTATACACAGCTTGGAGTAGATAGATATGTATACATGTAGGAGAAATTCTCATATAAAATATATAAAGAGTTTAGAAGACACCCTAATTGTTAAAATTCACCACACTTTTCAATAAAGGATCCATATAAAGTTGGTCATGGAAAAAATATACACAACTCACATATAAAACGGTCCATTAAATGCCATTTAGAATGCTTGTTAATAATTTATCACTCTTTTCATAAAAATTATTTAGATTTATTTTATATATATAAAACGATCCATTAAATGCCATCTAGAATGTTTGTTAATAATTTATTACTCTTTCCATAACAATTATTTAGATTTATTTTATGTACTTAAATTGTTTTTAAAATTAATGGTAAAATACTAAAAATCTGTCTGTAACGTATATTTTCCAATCGAAAAACAAACTTGAACTATCTTCAAAAGAAGTAACTAAGCGTATACATAATTTGGAACTTTGTTTTCCCCGTATAGTTGATCATGTGCAATGTGATAGCTTGCATATTGTCAACTATCAAAATATGCTTCAATTTTACAAGACCTATGTTTCTTTATCCCCATTAGCATCCTACAATCCAACATTTGGTGAACTCTGCAAATGATTGATAGAAAAATGGAGGCAACATACATACATATATACATATACATATACATATACATATTTTCTATCAATCATTTGCAGAGTTCACCAAATGTTGGATTGTAGGATGCTAATGGGGATACATATGTATATATACATATACATATACATATGTATATGTATATGTATATATGTATGTATGTTGCCTCCATTTTTCTATCAATCATTTGCAAAGTTCACCAAATGTTGGATTGTAGGATGCTAATGGGGATAAAGAAACATAGGTCTTGTAAAATTGAAGCATATTTTGATAGTTGACAATATGCAAGCTATCACATGTGCAAAATGGAGGCAACATACATACATACATATATATATATTAAGGTCACAACCAAACCAGACATCAATTCAGTGTATGAGACAACCTTGTTTGTGGGACAAGGGACCCTCTCTACCCAACGATTTAACTACTAAAGTTCACAAATGTGTGCATACCTACCCCCTCCTAATTTGAACCTAAACATTATTGTAATAATTGTGTGTATTTAGTATCACGCCTTTGTATGTTCACATGTATATTATGCTACTTGTCATAATGTCACCATACCTTGTAGCCTTTATAATTAATATATACTTGTTCATTGTTTTGCAATCAATGGCCTTGTGTCTTTACCCATGAACCACTGCAGTGCACTATAACTATGGTGGGCTACTCTACAAGTGGTCTCAGAGCCTTGTTCGCTCAAATTTTAGCCATTTTCTCATTTTGACTTAAGGACCATTTCTAGTTTCTCATTTTTGCTTTTAAGCTTGTGACTCTAGCAATCTTCTCCTTGAGATATGTGACCATTTCCCATTCAACTCTTTGGCCCGTGGCCGCTTCTTTCTCTAGTTGATTAGCCATTTAGTCTCAATGCTATTCCTTAGCTTTAAAAGGGAGAGGAAAATGTTAACCAAAATTATAATTGCAAATATTATCAAATTTATTGATATTTCAATATTATTCACATCTTCCATAAAACTGTAATTGCAAATGCTACAAGAAAATTAAGGACACCCTCATGTTCAAAATCCTAAAACACCACCAACAAGAAGGGTCAACAAACCAAATCAAATTGACCCCATTATAAACCAAAAACAATAAAAATTAACCAAAATTAGGACCAAATTCAAAATGTCAAAAGTCCAGAGTCATAATTTAGGGTTAACCCCCTTAAGGACAACACATTGGAAATAACAATTAATCATCTGAGGCCCAGAATTTTCAACATTGAGTAGAATGATGCCCCACCTTTATGGTTTCCAAGATTGCCCCTACGTTGGTAAGGTAAACCGATGATTGACATTCTGTGCTTTTGGTCTCTTTGTCACTGATTGTGTTCTTGGAGCACCTCCCCACTTATCAAGCAAGGATCCTCTTGTCAATAGAGTGTTTGCTTCAAGATCTTCCCCTTCTATCTCGTTCCCCAATCAATATACTGTTAGCTCACCCACCTATATCTACATGATTTTAGAGTTATGCCAGATTCATTTATAATCATTTTAGAGGTTTAATCACTTAGGCTTTTAACATTTTTTTTTATTTATGACAAATTATGAGATCGCTCACTTCGTTTTATATGTTATGTGCGTGTGCACTTCTATTTGATGTATTTAGAAGTTATGGCAAACTGTGAGAACACCAATGACGTATTTTAGATGTTTAATATGGATGCACTTATTTTTTGTAGCTTTTCTGAGTTGTGAACAATTCTAAGATACACCACTACACTCTAGAGTTTTAATGTGGTAACAATTATATTTCTTGCATTTGGATTTATTAAAAATTCCAAGATCACCCACCCATTGTTTGGCTAGGTTTGCACTTAGATTTGAAGCATTTAAGAGTTGCAAATACTTTTGTGATTATTCGCTACATTTCCTATATTTTAATTAATGTTGGAAGACTGGTTTACTATGTATGAGATCAGAGTCAATGAGCTGGGCAGTTGGGTCAAATTTCAAAATCATTGGTTGGAGTCACATGGCCCTCAACTTTACATTGCACTGGATACTATCTTTTGTGTTCATCTTGATTGTCTCTGATCCATATGCCGAGGAGAGGGGAACAATAACCTACATACTAGGTCTTTTATGGTGGAAATAACAACTACATTGTTAGATTTTGGCAAAGAATATTGTTGGATTTTGGCAAAGAAAAATCTTTAAAACTCTTTGAACAATGTTGACTTATTCACATAGGCAATTGTTAGAGAGAAACTTAGCTCATCATTGGCCAAGAGAAATCTCTTTTATGATACCACGGGATTTGATGTTATAGATACTAATTTGCTTAAGATTTCTTCCATAGTGTTGACACTCAAATCCAAGAGCAAATACAAGGGTAGAAGACAAAGAACCAAATTAGGGGACACGTGAACTTGTAATGGCATATAATGGATAAATGACTTTGATCTTAACTCTTTCGGGTTTATTGCTTTGCTTAGGGATATTGAAGGCATGATTTTACATAGTGAGTGAAGAGCAATCCTAATGCAATCTCCCTAATTTACAATGTCTCCTAGAGGTTGGTGAATGTTAAGAGATTGCACTTCACTTAATTCTCAACATTTTTGCAACTTCTCATTGTTAGAACTATGGGTCACATGCGATTGCCGCCATACAATTACTACGGTAGCTCGACATTAAAGAACTCGAACACATGAAGAACTTAATGGACATACAAAGGAGGTTTTCTACCAATCATAATATTACATATTTCTTGTAATTTTCATATCATGAACATAAAGAAAATGGTCCCCCAAGTGTCTACATAGTAGAAATATATGTTAGTATTCCCGAGGAATTCAACAATTTTCGTCCTTGCAACAAATGAGTGGACTCTTGATTGGAGAAATACATGCAATACTCTACCATAACATTTTTAGACTTATGGCATCCCTTCATCTCATAACCAAATGAGAGAATTCACTTCCCATCATACATTTTAGTTGCATTTTGATTTGGACTTTAATAAGTAAGAACAAATCAATTAGATTTAAGTGTTCGAAAAGAGGAGGAAAAATATAGCATTTTCTCGAACACAATGAGCACATTAAGAAATTAAGCATTCTAATTCAAATCTTCTAAATACTTTGATTATAATGCAAATCAGATAGATTCAACTTTCTAAAAAGAAAATGAAACCCAAAATTTTCAAAATTGCAATGTGCACATCAAATTGGAAGAATACTAATACAATGTGCTTGGAAAGGGAGAGAAACATTAGCACATACTAGAAGAACATTAACCATAGTGATCAGATTGGCTGATATGCCTCGGACTTGCATTGCATTGCAGAATGCCAATAGATCATGGAGATGGCCATTGCAGGCATAACATTCGCTAATTGCATTCCATGTTACAAGATTTTGTTTAGGATGCAATCCTCCACAAGTCCAAGAAATGGGATTTACTTACAATGCAATTGACATCTAAATGATATTGAGTTTCAAAATTTGCTGAAATAATCAAAGTAAATGCCAAATTTTCACTTAAGTTATGTCCCTATACATTAAGATGAGATTTTTACTGAAAAGGAATATGAGATTGATATAAGGGATTTATTCGTTGCATAAAGAAGGGGAGAAATAATATGAGTGTACCAGAGAAGATGACTATTAATGTGGAACGTAATTTCATATTGGAACATCATCATCATCACCACTAAATAGATGTCATGGTCTTTTACACCCTCCTATCCTGCACTGAATTGCCATGCAACCAATTAAAATGAGGGAGATTAGCCCATGAGAAGATTAGATCATAATTGTGTACAATGGTTGGTGACATTTTAGCCATTAAATTGCATGCATATAATGTTCTATATTCGACCGTGAAAAGAAGGACACACTCCTAATAACAAGATAAATGAGGTAAAAATAAACAATCAACAAAATAAATGAATGAGAACCATTGATCCAATACATGACAATACATACAATCAATGTGCAAGTATATTTAGTGTATGCAAAATGTAAATGTTAGGAATAAAATATGCGCAAGAGAAAATAAATACACAATTAATAACAACCATAATAGCAACACCAAGATTTACCCTAAAAAACCCCATGTGGGGAAAAACCAGTGAATGAATATCTGCATTCATGGCCAAAACCAACACCTTACAATGGAAAATTACAACCTTATTTATAGGGTTATTTACATGCATATACAACTAGCAAGAAACCACGGGCTACCAAAACCATGTGCCTAAAACCACTTATATCCCTGCTTATTCTCGAGTCAAGGTTAACCCTAACAATCCCCCATTTAAACTCGACTTAGGGAATTGCTTCAAGTCTAAACCCCTCAAAAACAACTAGGGTACTCAGGAATCTCATTTACATGTAAATTACACACTGTCGTCTCCATTTTTTTTAATTGTTGCTATTACATCCATAATTCTCTAGGATAACCATTGCTTCTTTTAACTCTTATTTCTCTCTCCTTGACTTGCATTTCACGCGATGCACTTCCACGAGCCTTTTGTACCTACAAACAATTCATCATTGACATCCATATAAAAGGGAATCCATCTACCATAATACATGGGTCCTCAGGTGATGTAACAACCGGTTCTCTAGGAATTCTTTTCACTTACGCAGTTCATCAATACATTAGATTCTTCCTTGAGCATAACCTGGTCCCAATACTGAGATCAAACCATCTCACATTCCCCCCTTTAATTGAAGACTCAACATCCTCTTTGATTCCACATCAAGCTAGGCTACGAGTACACCTGCTACCCTTGTACCTACCCAAGTGGTTCATTCCACAACTTGATGCAACATCCCTTCTCTACACATAAGAGGGATACCTTGTGCTTTTAGCAATCGGTTAAATCCAAACTTGCCTATGGCTAAGCTTCACAGGGACCAAAATAGTGCTAGGATGCCGGGTACCACCAACATACATCCCCCACAATAGATTAAAACTCAAGTACAAAACATTAAATACTTTACAACATATAGCTTTAACCAATGATTGCTAGCTTCATCACCCCGTTGCCTTTTCACTATATTAACAAAGTACTACTCCTTTTGAAGGGATTAAATTTTTTAATTTTTGTTTACCTTTAACCATGGTGCAACCCATTGACCATAAAAATACACATACATCCATACTCATTATAATTCCCTCATTATGCATGAGGTCCACTTAACTTTTTCACAAAAAAATTACATTGTAAAATTAGGTGGACATAAAACACTCTATGAGACCTTCATGAGGTATGAGGGCTTACCACACGAGGACTTGGAGCATCTCCTCCCCTCCCCCTTGTGCCTTAATGTTGATCCTATCACTTAACGTCAGGGGTTTGGGGGGCAAGACCAAACAGTGTAGCCTCCGCTCTCTTTTCCTTACTATTCGCCCGAACATGATCCTCCTTCAGGAGATGATGTGTAGTACTTACCCTACATTGCATGCTTTCTCTAAGCTCCTTCCTAACTGGGAATTCTGTGCCATTAGTGCATCGGGTCTCTCGGGTGGGCTGCTTACTGCTTGGAACCCTCAGAGGGTTAGATGTCATGCATTTGAGACTCTAGTTGGTATCCTAGTCAAGGCCAAATTTCGTGGCTTGAATATTACCCTTGACATCCTCAACTGCTATGGCCCTTACAGGGATAGGGATATTTTCTGGGAAAAGGTTCTTAGGGGGGGACTGTTTAATTCACCTAACTTGATTCTGGGTGGAGACCTTAACTTGACCATGAGTGCTTTTGAGACCTGGGGTAAGAGGGTTGTCCTAGATCCCCTTTCTTTTTTCTTTAAGCACCTTTTTGATTATGTGGGAATTATTGACATCGCTCCTCCCATAGTTGGACCCACTTGGAGGAATGGTAGGGCTGGTGATGATGGGATCAGCAAAAGACTCGACCGCTTCTTAGTAGCTTCCTCATTGATCCCATCCCTCTTAGTACATCGTGTGTGGACTCACCATACTGATGTTTCCGATCACTACCCTGTTTGCTTAGAGTGGAATAAATCACTGGGGTCTTGTAATTACCCCTTTAAATTCAATAGATCTTGGCTCAAGGATCAGGATTTCACATCCTGGGTCACTGATAGATGGTCTCGACTGTCTCCTTCTTCGCATGGATCTGTGTTGGATAATCTCTCCCACAAACTCCGTTCACTTAAGAAGGAAGTAAAGGACTGGATTAAAGAAAAATGCACTATCTTGGAGTCAGAGTCACAGAGGTTGGATATGGATATCAATACTTTACTCTCCTGCTCCTCTTATGGTATCCTCTCTCAGGAGGAACAATCATCCCTGTCTCAGCTCAGAACAAAAAAAAAGAAGATATTGGAACACTACCTTTTGACTTGGCAGCTCAAAAGCCGTGCCAAGTGGGCACTTGAAGGTGATTCTAACACCAAGTACTTTCATGCCTTGGCATCGGGTAGAAGGAATCAAAATTCTATATGGTCTCTTATGGATGATGGGGGTAGCTGAATTGAGGATGTATCTAAACTTAAGGTATTGGGACAGAATCATTTTGCTAATATTTTTAAAGATGACAATCAAACCTATATACTAGAACAGCTTAAGGTTGTTTTACTTTGCCCCAATATGGTCACTATTGCTGATGCTCCTTGTCTCACACAACCTGTCTCTTTATTGGAAGTGGAAAGTGCAATACATTCATTCAAGAAAGATAGGAGCCCTGGGCCTGATGGCTGGCATATCGAATTTTATCTCTTCTTTTTTGACTTATTGGGTGATGAATTGCTCTCTGTTGTGGATTGTGCAAGGGTCTCGGGCTGTATCCCTCCCTCCTTAAACTCTACATTCCTAGCACTAATCCCTAAAAAGGAAAAGCCTTCTACCTTCGCTGACTTTAGGCCCATCTCATTGTGCAATTTGCTTTACAAATTAATATCGAAGGTCATTGTTGTGAGGCTTAAGCCCTTCTTGGACTCCCACATATCCATAGAACAATATGGGTTTTTAAAAAACCGCCAGATTGTGGAACCAATTGGTAATGTACAGGAGACTCTCCATACTGTCAAAACAAAAAATTCTTGTGCTCTTATCCTCAAACTGGATTTGGTGAAGGCTTTTGATCGGGTTAACTGGTCCTTCATTAGGCTCATATTAATATAGATTGGGGTTCCTCTCATGGCTGTTAACTGGATTATGGGATGCATTACATTAGCAAATTTTGCAGTTCTTATCAATGGTACTCCCTCAAAGTTCTTTACCGCCTCTAGAGGTATCAGACAGGGCTGTCCCCTTTCGCCCTTGCTCTTTATACTTGTGATAGAAGGGCTCAGTCTCTTGATTGTTGATGCTAGGGATCATGGACTCATCAAAGGTATCAAGATCTCCCCCTCCTTTGCTCTTACACATCTCCTTTTTGTTGATGATGTGATCCTTCTGGGTTCTGGCACTTTATCTGAATGGATGCCTTTCGAAGTCATATTAAATACTTTCTGTAAGGCTTCGGGGATGTGTATCACTGTTGAGAAATCTTGTTTTCTTTATAACAATGTGGATGTTGATATTCACAATGATATTGCTAAAGCACTGCCCTACAAGATGGAGACTATCGCTGCCGGCTTTATGTACCTCAGCTGTTTTCTCAAGCCTTTGGGGTATAGGGTCCGTGACTGGCATTGGTTGATTCAGAAATTTGAACACAGGATCTCTCACTGGGCACACAAGCTTCTCTCACTTGGTGGCCGCTTGACTCTTGTACAAGCTGTATTGACTAGTATACTTGTCTACTGGATGGGCCTTGCTCCCATTCCTGTTTCTGTCTTGAACAAACTCAGAAGTTTAGCTTTTGCCTTCCTTTGGGGCTCCACGGACAATAAGCATAGGTATCATTTATCCAATTGGAAGTATCTCTCATGGCCTAAAGAGTATGGAGGCTGGGGCATTAAGAATTTACATTGGTTCAGTATTGCACTTAGATTAAAAAATCTTTGGATGGTTCTCCAGAATGATGGTTTATGGCATCGAGTAATTATCAGCAAATACTTGAAGATGAACTCGGTAGAGACATGGCTCAGAGGTAAGCAATTCCAGTGCCGCGGAGTCTCTGCTATTTGGAAGGGGTTCCTACTCTCCCTTCCATGGCTTGGTCGGAACCTTGCCTCGCAAGTGGGCAATAGAAAGAATGTACCTATTGGCATAGACCTGATTATTGGTGTATCCAACTCGCTTGTGATTCCATCTGGGCTTCGTGAGTACTTAGAGGACTTGGATATTGTGACTCTCTCACAGGCTCGAAATACCCTTCCAGATGCACACAAGTACCGGTATTCGGCAGAGGATCTCTGTGTTGGGGGAGATTGGAAAGATGCGTGGGACTCCTTCACGAGAAGTCTGGAAATATGTGGCATTCGCCTCAATGATCAGATGGACTCACTGATCTGGGCTTTTAAAAAGTCTGATGGCACAGTATCTGCAAAACTGGTTATGAATGCATCAGACTCACATCTTCTCCTCCTATCGGCAGCAGACTTCTTGCTTTTATTTGGAAGAGCAACCTTCCCAGGAAAATTTGTTGTTTTATATGGCTAGCACTAATGAATAAACTGCTCACCTGGGACAATCTCCAAAAGCGAGGCTGGAAGGGGCCTGGTATATGTGCACTTTGCAGAATGGATGCTGAAAGCGTAGAGCATCTTTTCTATCGCTCTGTTTGGAAAAATGTGTTCTCTATCCTGAAGGAACAACACCATATCTCCCCTTCATTCCAGTCTGATAATTTTTGTACATTCCTGGATATGTGGACTGTTTGCTTCTCGAAGCAACCTGCATACTGCTATCTCCCTTTTCTAGCCATGTGGGCTATTTGGAAAGCTAGAAATGTATATATCTTCAAAGGGAAAAAAGTACCTGTCATTAGCATACTCCACCAGATATCTTACTCCTCACAGCTGTACTGCGCCTCTGTCACTAAAGTAAAAAAATCTAGACCCAAGGGACCGAGACTTGTACTTGTCTATTTATGTGGCTTTTTTGATGGAGCATTAGCCAATAATGTTGGAGGGGTCGGCTTTTGTTTGCACTTGAATGAGTTACATTCCTTTAAGTTTGCATTGGGGGCGGGTCTTTGCACCAACACTAGAGCAGAATTGATAGGGCTCTGGGCCCTTTTGCATACATCCCAAATGATGGGGTTACCCAAGCTCAAGATATTTGGTGACTCATCTGTCATCATCAATTAGGCAAAGGGTGCTGCTTCCCTTTCACCACTTGAGCTTCTCCATTGGTGTAGGGACACTAGAAAGCTTTGTTCATGTTTTCTAGAGTTGTCTTTCTGCCATGTCTACCGTGAACACAATCAGCTTGCAGACCGCCTGTCTAAAAAAGCCCTTTCTTTGGCTCCGGGATCGAGATGTTACACTGAATTTATTGATGGTCATTTGACCTCACAGGATAGTTTCATGCTCTTCTGAGCCCCGTGCTGGAGCATGTTCTCCTCATTTCATGCACCCAGGTCATTGTTTTGGAGTGGACTCTTTTAGATTGTTGTTCTACACTAATTGGTTCACGGTAGATATGGTTATGATAGACAAATTATTACTGATGGGTATTGTATTGCAGCACATGTACTTGCCCCCTCTCTGCTCTGTTGAGTTGTGACTCATTCATGATGTTTCTGAAGTTACTGTCTTATGACCCATCATTATGATTGTAACCTATATATTGAGATGGCACATTAGATGCCCTTTGATTCTGAAAAGAAAAAATACCCCTTTTACAAAACTATTTCTTATTATATAGTTTTTACAATTATTAAGACTGCCTTGGCTTCTTTTTACATGGGCGATCCTTTAAAAAATTAAATTTTATCTTGGCTCATTTTATCCTCTTCGTGGCAGCCGTTCTTCATCGCGGGGTTCTTTTCGGATCTGCTAGGGTTTCAGGTTGCCAACAAGAAGGACAATGATCACAGGGAACACGAGAAAAAAGATCCCTATCTCCTTTAGGCATCTCAGGCAGGCTTTTCTCAAAGCGGTGACGGGGCAGATCCCTCTTCTGTTATTGCAGCAGCCTTTTCCACAGCGATGCTTAGTCTCGTGAAACAACCGATATTCCAGGGACTGCAAAAAGGATCTGGCATACACAACGACGATAACAGCAATCGGTCCTTCCAAAATAATAGCATATTTCTTCACGAGCATAACCATAGGCCTGGCTCAAACTTCCTCTTTTTGGGACAACTCTCGTTCCCTCACCCAAATTAACAGATATATTCAGCGAGGATGCTCTCTGGACAATGGTAGATCCACACAGTCCTTTGGCAGCACAGTCTTCTTCTCTTTTTATTGAGCGGCTCCTCTCACACCCAGACCTGGGGATCTAGTGGCTCTTTGGCAGCATTCTCTTCACAACTAACAGATCGACAATGGTTTTCCTTGCACACTCTTCACATGCTGCAGCCGCACCATAAATATACAACAACCTCAATGAGCACAACTAGGCTAGAAATATAAACACAGATCAAGCCTCAGATTTGACAGATCTACAAATCTAACTAGTTCTACACTTTAACCTTGATCTACAAATTCTCCTTGCAGATCCATGTTTCTAAGCAATATATCTGACCATCTTTCATCCTTTGCACACTCTCTAACCAGCAATGGCAACACATCATACAAGGCTCTGATACCACTGTTAGGAATAAAATATAGGAATAAAATATGTGCAAGAGAAAATAAATACACAATTAATAACAACCATAATAGCAACACCAAGATTTACCACAGAAAACCCTTGCGGGGAAAAACTAACTAATGAAGATCTTCATTCATGGCCAAAACCGAATCCAGGCCAAACGAGTTAGCTAAGCTCAGCTTCCAGGCCATCTTACAATGGAGGATTACAACCTTATTTATAGGGTTCTTTACATGCAAATACAACTAGCAAGAAACCACGGGCTACCAAAACCATGTGCTCGAAACCACTTACATCCTTGCTCATTCCCAAGTCAAGGTTAACCCTAACAGTAAAAAATACCAGATCAACAAAACAAAGGAATGTGATTGAACAATTAATCAAGTTGCAAAAATAAAAATTATAAGCATGTATGTTTGAAAATAAACTTGCAAAGAAAAGCCGTTATATTGAAGAGAAACATATCTCACAAACAAAATGCCAGAAAGGAAGGAAAACGGCTGCAGTTTGTACCACAAAGCAAACTTGACAGAAGTAACTGTCACAGTCTTCATTATATGATTCAATCATGGTGTTTCTAAATCCTTCCGAGTGCCTGATAGCAGAAGCCATGCAAAACATGAGGTCAATGATTGAAAATGCAAGATGTTGTGGAGAGTTCAATAATCTCACTGGCACGAAGCTTCCCAAACTTGATTACTATGATTCCATCTCTCATCTGGGTCACCCAGATCAAAGCCATAAGTGGGTTGTCAAGAGATAGTGATGTTCATGCAAAAGACTTTAGGTGGCATGGGCTTGGGCTCCAAACAAAATGCAAAGCATGCATGGATGTGTCAATTGAAAAGGACATGTTAAGCAAGCAATAGAACTATTGAAATCATCTAGTTACTGGCAAGCATATGATTAATAGATGGACGACAAGCTGGTTGATGAATAGTGGAAATGGTTTATATCATCATCTGGTTAGGCAATCTCAAAATGAAAAACGCTTTGGTGACATGGTGTAAAAATCTCCATCTAGAACCCATGGGAATAGTGTTGTGTACAAAAACTCTTGATGTGCTAAAAGAGCCAAACTAGCCCCAAATTTGCAAAAAGTCTTCAAAATATTTATACTAAAATCCAAATTTGGAAATAAAATTCCCTAATACTCACACTTACGTGTTGATTGTTGTTAAGGTTGGAATGGGTGCCATCATAGGCGCTTTAGTACTTGTTGCTTTTGTTATTGACTTATCATTGACTTATCATGAGTTGGCTCATTGGAGCTTCCACATGTGTAATATAGTATCTAAGGGGTTCTCTTCCTTTGTGCCCTTATGTCCTTCCATGTCTTTGAGATAGGTGTTTGTCACAAAGAGGTGTCGTCTACAATCTTTGAGATATCTTGAATGATCATCCACTCTAGCTGCCAGGACCAACTTCTATAGTGCATCAACTATGTTGGCCTCTTGCTTCTCACTCATATGTTGGAGGTCCTGAATTTCTACCTGCATCGCATTCAATTTAAAGTAGATGGCCCCTATTTGGGCCAAAGCATTACATTGTTGATGTTGTATCTCCATGAGATCCTTAACAATGCCCATCAGACTTAAGAGTGTCTATGAGATCCTACAACCTAGAAAATACAGAAAAAATGACATACAAGGATGTAAATGGCACAATGCAACGAGTAATGCCCCCTTGGGGAGGAGAAGGGAGGATAAAATGAGTACGAGCATGACAGTATGAAGGGGCATGGGGTAATACTTTCATTGTTGAGCATCCAACACCTATACCATGTTGTATCTATGGCATGTGACCTCCCAGCTCAACTTAACAGAGATCTGCTTGAACAACCACCTCCTTGCAGGGGCACACCAACATACAAGCGACAAATATGTGACGTGGATGAATCAAACACTGGTAGGGGCAATAGAAAACCTCACTATCACTAATCCGACAAGCCCCCTTTGCCAATTTTAAATATTTTACCTTCATTATAATGCATGAAATAATAATGTTGGTGGGAATTAAGGACCCTTTCATAATGTTGATGATGAGTCTCAAATCACCCACCACCTATAGATCCTAAATGCTCGGGGATGAGGTTAACTCCAAACATTTACATAACCAATGAACTCCTATTATGTTGTTGGTGATGCCCTTGTCTCCATGAAAATTTGGCAACAAGTGCTCCTTTGGGGTCCTTCACAAGCCCCCTAGCCTCAACTCTTGTCGAATTCCCCTTTGCCATACATTGAAAAATAATGTAGCCTTTGAAGGAAGGCTGGGTTTAGGGACCTGCTTTCTATGGGCAATCTTGAGATGTACCCCACTCAACTAGATCATATTTTTTGAACCAAGACATTTCCTCCTCAGTGTAGAAGTTCTCCTCCTTCATACTCTTACTGCAGCCCTTCATAGTCTTGCTGATAAAGATTCCAACCTTCACCGCCTAACTTTCTGGGTTAAGCCTCCGGTTCCTAAAGATTATGTTGTTTTTGGCACTCCAAATCCTTCAAGCTGGAAATACAGGGATTAGCATCCATGGTTTCTGGATTATGTTAATTCCTTTCAGTGTGGACAGAAGTTGATGAAATGTAAAAGCAAGGCTTCTCAATCAAGACAGCAAACAATAAAGTTTACTTATAGGAGAGAAAACCTATACATAGTTCGTACAGTAACAATTTGGAACTGACTAATCTACTTCTCAAGTCATATTAAAGGATCTCTAAAGTGGTTCTATGTCCTTTATTTGTCCATATAGATTACAAAGCAATTATAACAATGCTTCATTTTCTCTTTCTTTGTCTCTTCTGCTTTCTGCATGCCAACAGACCAACTTCCCTTCACAGTGTTGTTTCAGAAGTATGTTTCCCATGATGTAATGTTGCAAGTATTTATTTCTGTGTATTGCAGGGATTTAGCTCCTAAAGTGAATTGTTGAAGGTTTTCCCTTCTTATGATGTTTGGGCCTGCCATTTCACAACATGATGTTCAAAATCAACTATTCCAATGGTGTGTGTTGCCTACATTCCGCTCTACAATGCAATGCCATGGGCCATCTACTTATACACTAGTTAGTTTGATGATATAGGTTTCCACTCCATCGTTTGTTGTTGTGGGTCATCTGTTTTTGCACCAGTGTAAAAAAGGTGTTGAAGGACTTCCACTTTACAATATGATATGATGATACTCTTACCTGCTGCAGCTTTGACAATTGGAACAGCTTTTTGGGTGAGTTTTTCAACCAAAATCGGCATGTGCACCCCTTGTGCATTTGTGGACCTGTCTCATTTGTGCTCTCAATTATCTTGTTTTGGTATCAACTAGCATAGATCCATTTTAAACCTAGATCTATCAAGCACCGAGAGGGATCCAGTTTCTTGAGATGTACATTTTTTTACCATTTGGATCCCTCTCGGTACGATAGATCCGCATTTAAAATGGATCTATGCTAGTTTAATTTTTATTTTATTTTATTTAAGTCTATGTAATTTATATTTTTCATTTTTTTTAATATTTTTTATTTATGTCGGCTAGCATAACGTGACTAACGTGACAGGATCTCCCCCATACTGGGTTGGAGAGCACCTCGCTTCTTTCGGTGCAATTATGAACCTAGTCGAATTGTGAAAAGGTGGCAAGAAGAAATAATACATTATTCATCTTGCCAATTCAGAAGTGGTTAGAAGTATCTATTGATGAAATATGTTGTTAATCTCATGTAAATAGCAGTAAGCCATTTTTCTAATCCACAAATTTACTTTCATGCATTTTATGTGTTAATACCAGTGTTCCACCAAGTTTATGGGACACAGGAGCGTGGGAGCAGGGAAACACACATTGGGGACGTGTAGAGACACCTCAAAATCTTGGGGTATTTTGGGGAACTGGGGGGCGCAGGGGCGTCGGGGTCTCTAAAATTATAAAAAAGTAGAAAAATAATAAAAATATGAACCTCAACATATGAACTCTTATGTTCTNGTAATGTAAATGTAATCGTTATAGCCAAGCATATCATATCGATGTTTGTTTCTTTTTATTTGTTTCTATTTCGATTTATAATGACCATTTAGTGTAAAAGGCCAAAATTTAAGGTGAAACATTTTTGTTTTTAAGTAAAAAATTTAAAAATTCGAGGGGAGTGGGGGCCTATGGGAGCCGCCCATTTTCAGGAGGGGTCATGTGGGAGCCCCCCAATTCAGGAAAATCCTAGACCTGCGTTTCCCCAAGTTTCGCAGAAAGGGGGGCGCTGGGAAATGTTTCCCATGGAGCCTCCCAGCCCCCAGGGCGTGGGAAGCGCAAGGAGCGTGCCCCCGACCCTAGGAGACGTGTCCCCTTGGAACACTGGTTAATACTTATTGTGTAAAAATACATGAAACAGACCCATATTAAATTTGCCTCGATGCTCCTTTTGGGAGGGTGTTCCTCATTCCAGGGTCTTTAATGGCCTTGTAGGATGTGCTGGATGCCTTCTCGATGCCACATGTCATCCTGCCATGGAGGGAATTTCCCTTAAATTATCACTGTTGATTTTGTCAATGGGCTTTGTATGCCACATGTCCTCTTCCAGCTTGTAGTGCTCTTGAAGCATGTTGATCTAGTAGCTTCCTTCTTCCAAAAATAGAAATGGATGCCTCAATATGCGGATCGCTCATCAAAATAAGCTACTATCTTCCCTAGAACGATGCATATGCCGCCTTGTGTCCCTCTTTAGGTAGCACTTCTTCCAATGGTGATTTTGACCATGACCATGACCTTGAACCTTTTCACGTGCTTTGGATTCCCTCTAGGGAGAACAATTTCATCTTTATTGACTCTATCCTTTTAAATGTGTGCCATATTTTAATCATTAAAATGCTTCATAACATGGGCACTCCCTCCAAGCCACGGCTTTGACCATGTCTTAGATTTGAATGCCACTGGTCCTTATCCAAAGGCTAGGGCGCTCCTTCAGTTAGGCCTGGACTGTTCTCCAAACCTGCTGGAAACACAAAGGTCAGATATGAGAATGACGCATCAAAAGGTGCTAAGGATTTCTGCTGCAATTATCAGCTGTCCAAACCCTGTTTGCTTCTTGCTGGAAGTAAGGTTTCTACTTCTTGTTATCCTTCTTAATGTGAGCCCTTAGGTATTACAATCTGAGATGAACATTTCAATAGTCTTAACAGCAGTATTGCCTTTAAATTGGTCTCCTAATTTAGACTGCTATTTTGCAAAAACCTCGATAAATGTATTCCTGACTGGGCAATTACAGCATCCTTAGGCAAGGTCTTCCTAAACCCCATGGAGACAGTGAAATACAATGGATGAGGTATCAAATTGTACTCATGCCTATAGATTCTGGTCCGCAGATAGGTTCTGCAACATCAATAAAAAAGTCTCCAGAATATCCATCCATCACTACATACCCATTTTCTCCTTCAAAGTACGTATAGCAGTACGGTCAAGGTCATATTCTTCACTGACAGATAATTCCCAGAATTTACAGATCATTTTAAGCAGGCACTGTGATCATTTAAGTAGTTAGATATCGTTTGTAAAATCTGGTAGTGATATCTAGGAAACACTCTCAACAGTATTTACAAGCTTGCTGCTTTAAATCTTTGAAATCACAATAACGAAACTCTGCCTTTCTCATATTAAATTGCTGATCAGTAATCCAGGGGGCTCATCAATAATGCTGATATAGCTTCCTTGGCCATCCAAATTGCTTTCCCATTTCAGCCTGCTGGCTCTGCTTCTTGTCTTGAAATCAGCATACCCCTGTACAACATCCATAATACTTTTGTATCACTTTCATCCTTTCCCCCAAAAATACCTCTAAAGATTTCACATCTTAGACAGATGGGCCAATGATGAAATGTTTCGGGCCAGATTTTGCCCCATCTGGATGGCAAGTTTCCCCAAAAAATATCATTGGCCTCCTTGTACTTACCTTGCTTGTACAAGCCCAATAAAATAGTATAATATGTAAAAGCATCAGGTTCACAGCCATGTTTCCTCATTTCATCCTGGAATGAAAGTCCAGACTCATGCTCATTCATTTCACAAATAGCCCTCACTACAATAGTGTAAGTTTTCAAGTTTGCTGAGATACCAAAGCTATCTATATCTTTATAAAAATCATGAACCAATTTGGGGTTTGGAGATTTACGTCTATTTTTGAGCTATGTAGCCTCTATCAAGTGATCTGACAATTTCCTGAATCCTACTCAGGAGTTGGAGTGAAACTAACAGTTCTTCAACCTAAGTTTCTTCATTGATTCTGTGTTTCATGGATTGATAGTGTTCTATGATGGTAGCTAACATATTGTGCAATAATAATTCTGTTGCTGCCTAATTCGCACCTCGGGTCACATGGCAGAAATCTTCAAGCCATTGGGTGCGACCTTGGGGGCAAGCAAGAGTCAAGTGCTGTCACTTGATCTTGACTCCTCCGTCTAGGCTCTCTCCTAGCGAATCCAAGGGGGCTGGTCCCTAGTATAATAAACTATGGTATTTAATCTATAACAATATAACAATTAGTCTAGTAGATGAGATAAATAAAACCTTGGAACAAAGATAACCGCAAATGATTTAAATGACTAGCATGAATAACATTCCACAACACAATGATTAACTTAATCATAAAATAAGCAAGATTGCCAAAAAGGACCAGTGCCAATGGAGTGCTTGTGTAAAGGGTTGCTAGTGGAGTATCGTGAAGTATTGCAGTTGTCTCAGTTGGTCACTTTTAAGATTATTAAGTGAGTAATTAGGGAGTGGGTCAATTCTTGGTAAATTTTATTATTAATGTGGTAATGATCTTTCTTATGATGGGAAGATGGTATTCTAGATATACCCGGAGGTACGAGGAATGTGTCTGGATTTACCAAGAAGTGGCTCTCACAGTGACATGTGGGCTAGATGGAGTCGCAAGGTTGTGTTCAACACTACACCAAACGAGGGTGTAGTCTAACGATAGCCTGCGGTCACTTTCTAGTGGTTCCCGCTTCACTTGCAGAATTTCCCCACAACTTGGTAAAATTGCATAAGTGTCGGATTTTCACTTGTAGGGATTAATTGATGTGTTTTACTAATTACTAGTCACTTCAATCCATTTCTAATTGTCCCACTGATCCAGCCAAAGGCCTGCAGTGGTCACAAGAGCATACGAGGTCTTGAAGTCTTGGATATTTTAAATTTTTTAGAGTTAAGTGTGAGTTTTTTATATCTCAATGCTGATACTCTCGTTACCGAGAACACAGATGGATTGATTAATTTTACTTTAGGAACTTAAAATAAACTAAAAAATTTAAAGAAAAACTAAAAAAACGAAAAAGGTGATGTAACACCCCGGTTTTGTGTAATATCCCAAATCCCGATATTTTCTATTTCTAAGCAAAAAGGCTGATACAACTGAGCATGCAAACTGCCATGCAAAAATCCCTATTTTATAGAAAAAAATAGGGTTAGGGTTTGTGAGATAGAATGAACACTTACCACTGATAAGCCGGCTGGACTGCTCCGTAGAAAGTATGCAAGCACTGAGATCTGGATCGGAGATGAACTGATCTCCTCTGCTTACGGTGAATCCCCAGCAGCAAGATGCCCAATTAGAAAAGGATGACGCCCTCAGGGAAGGAGGTGTCCGATGGAGCTGCGGATTTGTGGGGCTGATAGCCTTTCTGTTCCGGAGAGAATGCTTGATACAAGAGTGATTTCTGAGTCCTCTAGGCAGGATAGCAACTTGCCTCTGAGAGACAGCTGCTCACGCCCCTGGAATCCCGAAACTGCTGATAACTGTTCCGGATGAGCACGGATGGATCTGGTAATCACCGGGTACCGGAGTATGATGCTGATGATGAGAATGATGCTTGAGTTTCGGAAGGAAACTGAGATTTGAAGGCCCCACAGCTGATTAGGGCTTTCCGGCTGAAAACCCCCCCTTTACGGCTGCACGCGTGCCCCTGCAACGATCTATACCATATGCTAGATAACTGATGAATGAATGAAGAACAAGTGGTGAACCAGTATGGCTTACCCTAAATAAGACTAGGACAAATGTTTCACTGCCGAAATCCTGTTAGCTGAAGACTCCGTCTCCAACCCCAACTGCTGTGCTGCTATCCAAGAGCTCCCAAAATAATCATAATCAAAAGTGAAGTCTCCTCTCACTTTATCCTCTATTTATAAAGTTCAACTGCGCAAAACCTAATCTTTGACCTAATTAGGTCACTTTATCTTCTAATTTGCCGTTGACTTGCATGCATGCGGATGGAGACTTAAAGAGTGCATGCATCATTAAATAATGCTCGGATGGCATGCACGAAGGTGGCCTTTGGCCCTGGTGGCCCTTCTTGACCAAATGATGATGCCCTAGATCTTCTATGGATGGCATCAGTCCTCAGCTGATTCCCTAGCTGTCAGTTACCGCTCGAACCAACAGGAATCACATAGGTTAGCGCTTTTGGGCCTCAAGGCCTAATTGGAAGAGGACATTACAGTCCTCCCCGCTCGAGATTGCTTGTCCTCAAGCAACTTCAAACTGGGATGCTGCAATACCTGTTCACCTTCCCAGGTAGCATCCTTTGGCGGTAGTTCTTTCCATTGAACTAAGTATTCCCTGATTACTCTGTTCTTGAGCTTCCTCTCTCTAGTCTGTATGATCCGTTCGGGAATCAGTATCAGCAGTCCTTCATCATCTAAAGGGGGAAATTCGGTGGATGGAGCAATGTGTTGCCCAAGGGTCTTCTTCAGACTAGATACATGGAACACATTGTGAATTTTTCTTTACTGGGAAGTTCTAGTTCATATGCCACCTCTCCCACCTTTCGAATTCTTTTGTAGGGTCCATAGAAGCGGGGTTTTAACTTCTTTGCTCCTTTCTTCTTAAGTGAAGACTGTCTGTAAGGCTGGAGCCTTAAGTAAACTAAGCCCCCTACCTCAAAGCTCCACTCAATCCTGTGTTTGTCGGCATACATCTTCTGTTGATTTTGGGTTGTCTGTAAATTCTCTTTCAATACTTTCAAGATGTCCTGACTGTCCTATATCCAATCCTTAGCCTTAGGAGCCCTACTGTCTCCAAATGCCAAATCTGCATAGTCCAAGGCCTCATAACCATATAATGCCTTAAAAGGGGTCATCCTAATAGACATGTGATAAGTAGTGTTGTAGCAATACTCCCCTAGGTGTAGCCATTTGATCCAGGTTCGCTGCTGCCCTGCTACATAGTTCCTCAGATATCCTTCGATCCACTTGTTGACTATTTCTGTTTGCCCGTCACTCTGGGGGTGATAACTCGTACTAGTAGCCAGTTCGGTCCCCACCAATCTGAACAGTTCTTGCCAGAAGGCACCCGTGAATCTGCTATCCCGATCACTGACAATGGTCTTAGGTAACCTGTGTAACCTGAAGACCTCCCTGAAAAATAACTCAGCTACTTGAGCTGTCGAGTAGTCTGATGATATCGCGAAGAAATGAGCAAACTTGGTCAGTCTGTCAACTACCACATATAAACAATCTCGCCCTTAGACCTTGGGCAAGCTTGTAATAAAGTCCATGGAGATGCTTTCCCACTTCTGTTTTGGAATCGGTAGTGGCTGGAGTAACCCTGCTGGATGGGTGTTCTCAATCTTGTTCTGTTGACAGATGCTACATTCCTGGACATGCTGCATAATCTCCCCCTTGAGGCCCTTCCATGAGAACCTCTCTTTGATCTGCCTGTAGGTCTTTAAGAAACCTTGATGCCCTGATAAAGGTGAATCGTGGGCTGCCTGAACGAGGTATATTCTGCCTTTGTAATAGATGATGTCATCCACAATCCTGTACCTATCATCCTAAATTTGCCCGTCCAATAATTCGCAAGCGAATTTATTTTTGGAGTATTCCACTAAGAGAAGTGCCCTCCAATCCGTGGATATACTACTGAGAGATAGTGGGGCCGGACGCCTGGATAATGCATCAGCTACTACATTAGTCTTACCTTTCACATACTCAATCTCGAAATCATAGGCTCGTACCTTGCTGACCCATTTCTGCTGTCACTCATTCAGTTCCTTCTGCTCCAGGAAATACTTGAGGCTGTTATGATCGGTTTTGATTTTGAACTTACTGCCCACCAGATACTGTCTGAATTTTGTGAGAGCATGCAAGATGGCCAACATCTCCTTGTCATAGATGGAGTAATGGCGCTCGTAGTTCTTCAGTTTACGGCTCTCAAATGCAATAGGGTGATGATTCTGCATCAACACTGCTCCTAACCCTTCCCCTGAGGCATCACATTCTATCACAAAAGGTTGTGAGAAGTCTGGTAATGCTAGAACTGGACAAGAACTCATAATAACCTTCATCTCCTCGAAAGTTTTCTGTGCTAAGTCTGTCCAAGTGAACACTCCTTTCTTGGTGAGATCTGTGAGGGGTGCCGCAAATTGGGAGAATCCCTTAACGTACCGACGGTAATAAGTACACAGACCTAGGAACCCTCTCAACTCTGTAATTGTTTTTGGCGCAGGCCAATCTCTGATAGCTCGGATTTTCTCCATGTCAACCTGTACTCCTTCTGCATTGATTACGTGTCCTAAGTACAACATTTCCTTCATGCCAAACTCACACTTGGACATTTTTGCATATAGCGAATGCTCTTCTAAAATACTCATGTTTCGTCCAGGTGTTTCAGATGTTCTTCCCAGGTTTTGCTGTAAATCAGGATGTCATCAAAGAATACAAGCAAAAACTTACGTAGCTGTGCTCGGAAGGTGTGGTTTATGCATGACTGGAAAGTTGCCGGAGCATTGGTAAGTCCGAAGGGCATGACCAAAAACTCATAGTGACCATAATGACAGTGGAAAGCTGTTTTGGAGATGTCTTGGTCCCTTACCCTGATCTGATGGTACCCTGAGCGAAGATCGATCTTGGAGAAGTATTGAGCTCCCTGAAGCTCATCCATGAGTTCGTCAATTCTGGGAATTGGGTACTTGTTCTTAACGGTCTTTTTGTTAAGTGCTCGATAATCGATGCACATTCGCAGTGTCCCATCCTTCTTCTTGACCAGTACTACTGAGGATGCAAAGGGGCTAGAACTGGACCGAATATATCCCAGCTCCAATAATTCTTTGATGGTTTTCTCAATCTCATCCTTGTACCTTTTGGGATGCCGGTAAGGAGTGGTGATGACTGCTTGTGTTCCCTCCTCTAGCTTGATGATGTGTTCAAAACCTCTGTCTGGTGGTCTACCTGATGGAAGGTCCCGAAAAACCTTTTCGTGTTTCTGTAACAAGGCTTGAATGTCACTTGGGTGTTGTGTGCTGGTCTCTGGGGGTTTCCTGAAGGTGACCAAACATTCTGCAGCCCATTATATATCATCCTGTCGGAGCATTGCCTCCATTCTCTGTGATGAGACCGGTTTTGGGGGATAAGTGTTCATGCCCCTCAAAACTACCCGTTTGCCATCTGGCCCCTGGAATTCCATTTCCATGGCTCTATAGTCTGTAGTGTATTTCCCTATAGAATAAAGCCACTGAACACCCAATACCACATGAGTATCTGCTACATCCACTACATAGAAAGAGTCTGTCATCTGATAGTTACCTAAGGCAACATTCAATTTTGGGATCCAGTAGTTGCACTCCATGCTGGAGTTCCCGGCTACTGCTACAGTGAATCCCTCGAACTTCTTGGTCTGAATACCTCTCTTGGCTACCCAAGCGGAGTCAATGAAATTGTGGGTGGCTCCCCCATCAATCAATACTCCTACTCTGTGCCCCTGTACTACTCCCCTGACCCTGAGAGTATGGAATCTTGGTACCCCAGATAATGTAGCAATGACTCCCTCTGGGGTGTCACCCTGGTGTGAATCCTCTTCTGTGGCCTACTGCTCATCGTCGTCCTCATCACTGTCTGAATACACCTCAATGTAGTGGGCCTTCGACTTCCCTGGACACCTGTGTCCTGGTACCCATGGTTCTTGACAGGTGAAGCATAGCTTCTTCCTTCTCAAGTCTTTCCTAGTGTCCTCATCTAACCAAGTTTTCTTGGGCACATCCTGCTGGAAAGGTTTCCTGTCATTGTCCCTAATAGGAAAATTAGTTTTCAGAGGAAATTTGTTTTTGGGCACTGAATCCTAAAGATCCCTTGCCCTACTAATAGCATCCTGCAGAGTGAGGGGTTTGTAGGATTTCACCCATCCCCGTAGTGGCTCTATGAGGGCCTCAGTGAATAACATAGTCAATCTGCTCTCTGACACATCTGTTACCATAACGGCTAGCCTCTGAAATTCTGAAATGAAAGCTTCTGCACCACCAGTCTGCTTGAGTTGAGCCAACTCCCTGAAATGGATCTCTGGATCTTTCCTATCAAACCTCTCTATGAGTTTCTGAGTGAACTCACCGTAAGAATGTATGGTGTTGTGACCCAATGTCACCAATCCGTGGTACCACCATTCGTGAGCCTCTCCGTCCAGGTGAAGTGTAGCCAACTTAATGGCGTCTGTCTCTATCATGGGGTTGAGTTGGAAATAGGTATCCAACTTTTGGACCCATGTTCTCGCTGATCCTCCGCGAGTCCCATCAAAGTTTGGGATGGTTAACCTGCCCAAAGTCTTCTGCAGCTCATAGTTGTGATTGAAACCCTTGTTGAAATTCCTGGGCCTGTTCCTACTCTTCATGTTGCAGAAATCTGAGAAAGACATGGCAGCATGAAACTCATCCCCTAAGTTTCTGTACTCCTGCAAATAAGCCCCAAAAGGCTCGCTAGGTTCTACCTGCATGATCGGCCCCCCTACTGTATCTGCCAAGAAGTGAGGCATGGTAGGCCCGATAATAGGTCTGCTGTATATGTGCGAAACTCCATCCGATCCTCCTCTTCTCCCGTTCCTTTTCCCCTATCTGAATGTATACCTGTTTGTTCCATGTCTGAATTGGTATCTTCTAGCTGGATATCTTCAAATTCTTCTGTGTATCTACTCTTCCTCCTCCTATAGGTTACAAAAGGATCTTCTTCTGTATTCATCTACTTTTCATCCCTTAAGCCCACAGTTGGCCAAGAAAACAACTCTGATACCACTGTAATATCCCAAATCCCGATATTTTCTATTTCTAAGCAAAAAGGCTGATACAACTGGGCATGCAAACTGCCATGCAAAAATCCCTATTTTATAGGAAAAATTAGGGTTAGGGTTTGTGAGATAGAATGAACACTTACCACTGATAAGCCGGCTGGACTGCTCCGTAGAAAGTATGCAAGCATTGAGAGCTGGATCGGAGACGAACTGATCTCCTTTGCTTACGGTGAATCCCCAGCAGCAAGATGCCCAATCAGAAAAGGATGACGCCCTCAGGGAAGGAGGTGTCCGATGGAGCTGCGGATTTGCGGGGCTGATAGCCTTTCTGTTCCGGAGAGGATGCCTGATACAAGAGTGATTTCTGAGTCCTCTAGGCAGGATAACGACTTGCCTCTGAGAGACAGCTGCTCACGCCCCTGGAATCCCGAAACTGCTGATAACTGTTCCGGATGAGCACAGATGGATCTGGTAATCACCAGGTACCGGAGTATGATGCTGATGATGAGAATGGTGCCTGAGTTTCGGAAGGAAACTGAGATCTGAAGGCCCCACAGCTGATTAGGGCTTTCCAGCTGAAACCCCCCCCTTTACGGCTGCACACGTGCCCCTGCAACGATCTATACCATATGCTAGATAACTGATGAATGAATGAAGAACAAGTGGTGAACTAGTATGGCTTACCCTGAATAAGACTAGGACAGATGTTTCACTGCCGAAATCCTGTTAGTTGAAGACTCCGTCTCCAACCCCAACTGCTGTGCTGCTATCCAAGAGCTCCCAAAATAATCATAATCAAAAGTGAAGTCTCCTCTTGCTTTATCCTCTATTTATAAAGTTCAACTGCGCAAAACCTAATCTTTGACCTAATTAGGTCACTTTATCTTCTAATTTGCCGTTGACTTGCATGCATGCAGATGGAGACTTAAAGAGTGCATGCATCATTAAATAATGCTCGGATGGCATGCACGAAGGTGGCCTTTGGCCCTGGTGGCCCTTCTTGACCAAATGATGATGCCCTAGATCTTCTATGGATGGCATCAGTCCTCAGCTGATTCCCTAGCTGTCAGTAACTGCTCGAACCCACATGAATCACATAGGTTAGCGGTTTTGGGCCTCAAGGCCTAATTAGAAGAGGACATTACATTTTGACCCCATGGTATTGAATTGCACATGATGTAAATATTTTTATTTGATCATGGTGTGGAGCTCAAGGAAAAGGCCCCACCATGGATTTAGTGTCTTATGTATCGATGATTAAAATCGATGCCGATGGTTTATGTGCTATCTAGGCATAACTTGGTTTGAGACATCATGTAAAAATGCAAATTAATAAAAATACCACAACTAGCTATGCACTGGAACGTTAAAGAGATGGGGGCATGATCTCACAAGGAATAGGGAGGGGGGAAATAATCAAACCCTTGAGCCAATGGGGAAAAGCCAAATGTCAAAGGGAAAAATCCATAAAGCTGTCAACTACCCTTTTTGTCTTTTGTGCCTAGTCATTTTGAGTTAGTTGAGGAAGTTAATGCCTTGGGATGGGGAAGAGTATGGGAGTCAAATTCGTATTGGGGAAGCCACCCATTTTTGGGGAAACGAATTTTGACTTATGGGCCAAGTAAATACTTGGAAAAGGAGGCCCAAGCCATCTTTCACCCGGAGGTTTTGCTCTCTCACGCAGGTGAAGCTTGCTGAACTCTCTCTTCCACGTTTTCTGCAGTTTTTCCATTTTCTCCATGGTTGGGAAGCCGGTTTTGTGTTGCTGAGTGCATATGCAGCAGGAGTTCACGTTTTTGGGTTTTGTTGGGGTTGTATTTGCTCTCGTAATGCCCAAGAACGCTTGCTGAAATCGTTTTTGGTTCCCAGGTGTTTTCCCTATTTTTACCAATCCATTTTTTGGTTGCGAAACCGTTTTTGGTTATGCTCAGTGGATGGGAAGATAGATCCACGATTTGGGGGTTCTAAGAGATTTGGGGGTTCTAAGAGGTTGTTTTTTCCTCCCTCACGTAGCTAGAGTTTGTTGTGCATTTGACTCACGTTTTTATGTTGTTTCCTCATCTTCTCCATGCCCAGAAATTCGTTTTTGGTGTTGCTAAGTGCCTAGGAAGATAGATCTACGATTTTTGGGGTTTAGGGAGGTCGTTTTTCCCCTGTAATGCCCATGGACGTTTTGTGAAATTGTATTTGCTATCGGAGGGTTGTTCAATGTTTTCCCTTTCACCAAATCATTTTTGGTTGCAAAACGTTTTCCTTCATACCCAGCATGTGCATTTTGTTGTTGTGTGCATCCTTGTGTTGGCTTGGCAGAGTAAGTCCAAGAAACCTATCTGTTAGATGGTTGACTGTGTTTGGGGGTGATTGTTGGCTTGGATGAGCAAGTCCAAGGAACCCCTATGTAATTGGCTTGTTTCTTTATTAGCCTGTGAAACCTAGCTGTTCATTGGCTTGGCTGGACAGTTTGGGAGACCCAACTGTGTGTTGCCTTGACTGTGGATGTATGGTATTGCTGTGTGTAAACCTGTTGTTACCTAGTTACTTGTGGAAATCATGCCCAGCTCAGGGGTGGTAGTGATGCTGAGAGATTAATGAGCACAATGGCCTATGGTTGGGTGGAACATTGCAACGACATAGCTAGTTGCAGGCCAACTTCTTTTCAAGATAAGTATTCATGTGCTTAATCTCTGCAAACTATTTGTTTTATGAATTAATATGATCATGTTGAATGCTTGAATGAATGTGTTTTTCTTTACTCGTGTATTTACCAGTGTTCCACGGAAACTCGCCCCCCAGGGTCGGGGGCTCGCCCCCCTCGCTCCCCACGCCCCGGGGGCTTGGGGGCTCCTCCGGAAACG
>LPNX010364509.1:77988-110655 GCA_001517045.1 Pseudotsuga menziesii | reverse complement strand
ATTTCCCTAGAATTTGGGGTAGTCTCCACACGCCCCCAATGTGCGTTTCCCCGCTCCCACGCCCCCCCGTCCCGGAAACTTGGTGGAACACTGGTATTTACATGTATAATGCATCTGTTTATGTATTTTATGTTCAATGCATTTTTAATTGTTATGTTCATGGGGATAGATTGCCCGTTGACAGCAACAACAGTGTTGTTCGCATCCTCTCCATTGTCGGGATGAGGGGTGGGGACGTGACAGATGAAACAGTGCGAATCCCCCCTGGGTGGATGGGGTGTGGGCACTTGGCTACCCACTTGCTTCTCTTTTTACAATGATTAGAAGAAAGGAAAACTTGTGTTCCTTTGTAGAATAGGAAACAACAAGTTTTTTACAATTGAGGGCCTTTAATAAGTGGCCAATGAAAGAAGCATGAGAAGAGGGGTCTCCGGTTTGACTTGGATCTTCAAAATTCTGCCAAAGTGCCTCTTTATCAGATCAATCTTTGTTGCAAAACAACGAAATTTTTTTTATTAAATATGATAGAGAATCAAATAAGAACATAAAAATTTGATCAAAAATATTCAAGGACTTAAAAGATAGAAAAATTTGATATTAATCAAGTACTTGTTAATAGTTAGATCCTTCAAAAATTTACTTTAACAATCAAATCTGAACCTTTTAAGTGCATCCAGAAATCAGAGTTATAAAATATTCTTTAATGTATAAAAGATTCAGCTATGCACTATGAAAATAACTGTAAAGAAAAAATGAAGTTTTGTGATGGAAGGGTATCACCGAGCTTGCACAATAGAAGAAGAAAGATGAGAAAGAATCCATTAAGTGTCGACGGTGGGATGAAATCCTCTCTTCAAGAGTTGCTTGGAGTAAAAGTAGAGCTCACACGCTCATCCAAAACTCCAGCTTAAGCAACCTGTAAAAGAAATCTACAAAACTTGCAAATGGGGATTAAATGTCGGTGTTTATCCAATAATGAATGCTTAATAAAAATATGAAATCAAACTAGAATCATAAACTCATAAGCATTTACTATAGATAACAATAATAAGCAATCACAAGAGTATTAGTTCCTATCTTATCAGAAAAACATTTATCTTCAAAGCCAACAAATCCCGAACACATACAAGCTTGCGAAAATCCATAGGTTACCTCAATATCACCAATGAAAACACATCCAAACACCATAGACCACACTTGCATCAGCCTCCAAAGCCTTTTATTAACTCAACAATCAATATTACACATTACAGAAGCAGAGGTTCAATGCCCAAATCATCCGTCCATAATGAAGAGAGGCTGCTTGCTTAAATAGAATCTGGCAAAGAGAGGGGGGGCGCATCTCCTCAAGGATGCGCTAGCTCCCAGTGAGTTGGCAAAAGGTGGATGAGGGTTGGAAAAGGCACTGGGAAGTGGCAACATCACTCCTTTGAGAAAGCACTTTCCCAAAACCATGTTTTTTTCCAAAACAATGAAGATCCTCCAACTTGGCTTGCGTCCCCACAATGACAAATACGTCCCTCTTGAGAGAGGAAAGTTCCAACTCAAGAGATTTCACCGAAATGGCAACATCCAGCTTATCTCCCTTGCTCGGGTACTTTCCAAGTCACCCAACTCTTTTTTGGCAATTATCTTTTATTTTTTTAATTGCCAAATTTTTTAATATTTCATTTTTTCTTGGGTTTTTGGGTTTTTCGAGTAATTATTAATTTTGGGGTTGAATAATTACTCAAAAACTTAGGAAAGTGGGTCTAGGGGTTAAGTGGGTGCTCTGAGTTAGAAAATGAGCATCCCCATGGCAAAAACAACCTCCTAGAAAACAACCTCCTAGCCACACTTTTATGACATTTTACACTTTTACAATTAACTTATTAAAAATAAGTCTGTAAAAACGGAAGAAAAAAAATTACTTTTTTTTTTCTTCCGGAAATTAAGAAAAACCTATGGGGGACTTATGACATGTTCATAATGACTCAAAATAATGATTATGATGGTAATATACATCAACACGTAGGTTTTAATAACCTCCTAAGGCTTAATTAATAAGGCGATTATTCCAGCTTTGGAGGTTTGGGTGAAAAACCGCAAATTATTTATCACTTAAAAACAATAAATAATTAACAAGGAAGAACACCCTAGAATAATGCATTAATAACTAAGTCTTAATAAGCCAAACATTTTACATAAAGTCATCATGCTAACTCATTTTATTACAATTTCTTGTGGGGTATGAACATGTTAAAAATAAAAATAAAAAGGGCCTAGGAAGGCTTGCAAGGACTTCTGAACTTTAAAATTTGAACAAGTGTTTGGTCATCTTTGGAAGCTCGTTTATAAATCCAACTTAGTGCAACTTAGTTGGTAACATCTGGCTCCAACTATGGGACGTGTGATTGATCTGAACTTTGTGAAAATTGATCATACGAGAATCCTCGAATCTCTGGTTCCTGCACAAAACTAGATAAGTCAGTCACATGCATATATAACCAAATGAAATAACAAGTTGCAATCTATAATACAAGATAATATACAACAAAAGAATTTCTATGGAAATAATCTATTATACAAATTTAAGCTAGGAAATAAAATGCAGAGGAAAGGTTAGAAGTTCATGATACAAAGATGCCCCCATGGGCATCAGATGTTGTCAATGAAGAATAACTTCAGAAGCTGCTAGTTCACTGGCAGATTCTGCTTTTCACCATCCATGTCTTTTAAATGAAATGAATTAACACCGGCTATGTCATGAATGATATAGGGACCCATCCATAAAATGTCAAACTTCCCATGTTTGCCAGGCTTTTCTCTCCACTTGTCCCATAGCAATACTGTATCTCCCTTCTGAAAAGTTCTAGGCCTAGATGACTTGTCAAAATTTCTTTAGACTTTGTCCTGACTTTTGATATTCTGATCAACGGCCCTTCTTCTGACTTCATCCAACTCATGAATCCTGCTCTGATAATCATCCAGATCTGATCTTGATTCTTGTAGACTTGATACACTGGTAACTTAAGATGAATCGGTAAGGTCACATTCATGCCGTATACTAATTCAAAAGGAGACTTTCCTGTTGCACTTTTCTTGGTGATTCTATCTGCCCAAAGTGCAAACTTGATTTTACTATCCCAAGACCTCTTATTATCACCAATAATCTTTTTAACGATGGTCATCAAGTTTTTGTTGCTTGATTCAGCAAGACCATTTCCCTGGGGATAGTAATTCAAGGAATGGGATAAGATAATACCATACTTGAAACAAAAAGACGACATGGCTACTGAGCTGAAAGCTTTGGCATTATCGGTGGTTATCTTGGCCGGCACCCCAAATTTAGTAATGATTTTATCTTCAAGGAAATCCATTAATACCTTCTCAGTTGCTGCTTTAGTAGGTATGGCCTCTACCCACTTAGTAAAATAGTCAGTTGCGGTCAAAATCCAAGTGTAACCATTACTTGAATTATCCTTAAACTTACCAATGAAATCAAGACCCCATTGCTGAAAAGGGGCTTGGACTACTACTGGCTTTAAAGGTAGTGTGACGAGTTTCTGTTTTCCTGTGAATAGTTGACATTTCTGGTAATTCCTAACAGACTTGTGCACATCAATGAATAAAGTGGGCCAATAGTATCCTGCTCTAATAATTTTGTGGGTTGTATTTTTAGCTACAAAGTGACCACCACAAAATCCTGAGTGAAATTCATCCAAGATTTTTTTAGACTCTTCTTCATCTACACACCTAAGTATGAGACCATTCGGGTTTTTCCAACCCAAACCATCTTGAGTAAGACAATACTTAGTGGCTTGCAGTCTTAACGACCTTCTTTTGTGGCCAACTAGATGTTCAGGACAAGTCAAGTTGAGGAGATAGAAAATTATATCTGAATACCATTGTTGTTGTTGAAGGCGTTGAAGTTCTGTTGAACTGGCTGAGGTTGATGAACTATTCTGACACATCATACCTAAGGCTTGCTCATTTTCCTTTGTCACCATCTTAGCAAGACCTTGACCCTTGATTAACTTGGTGGGTTTAATCTATAAGTCATACTCTTGGATCTTTGATACCCACTTTCCCCTTGTACCAAGACAATCTTGCTATGATAAGATGTCTTTCACTGCTGAATGGGGCACATAACCAACTACTTTAGAGTACCCAACATAAGTTCTAAAGTGTTTTAAAGATTTAACAAGGGCATGGGCTTGTTTTTCCATTATAGTGTACTTTAGTTCTGAATTCTGCAAGGACCTACTCATAAAGGAAATTGGTTGTTCTTGAGCCTCTTTATTCTTTTGCAACAAAACTCCAGCAATAGTGTCTTCTGAGGCAAAGGAAAAGATCTAGAAATCTTTGGAATTATCTGGGCTAGTCAGGACTGGGGATCTTTCTATGCAATCCTTGATGCTTCTAAAGTCTTCTTTTCCTTCACTATCCCACTCGAACTTAGCATCTTTTTTAAGTAACTTCTGCATGGGTTTCATTAACTCGGCTAAGTTTAGTATGAATCTTCTTATCAAATTGATTTGACCATTAAAAGACTGTAAGGCTTTCTTGTTATGAGGAAAGGGAACCTTCTTGATTGCTTCAACTCTTTCAGGGTCTATCTTCACACCATGTTTGGAAATAATGTGTCCAAGCAACTTGCCCTCATCTATACCCAAAACTGACTTGGCAGGATTCAAAGAATTACCAAACTTTCTGCATCTTTCAAATACCTTCCTGAGATGTCCTATATGATCAGATATTTCTTTGGAGAACACCGTAAAGTCATCTTGACAGATTTCAATTATCTTTCCAATTAACTCATTGAAAGCATAATCCATAGCTCTTTGGAAAGTTGCACCCGCATTCAGAAGACCAAAGGGCGTCCTTAAATACTCAAACGTTCCCCAAGGTGAAGTGAAAGTAGTCTTATGTCGATCTTCTTTCTTAACCAAGACTTGGTTATACCTAGAGAACCCGTCAGGCATAAACATCATACTTGACCCCGTCACCCTTTGAAATAAGGTTTCCATATCTAGCAAAGGATAGTTATCTTTTATGCATGATATGTTCAGATTTCGGAAATCAATACATATCCTCAATTGTCCATTCTTTTTTTTGACCACCACCAAGTTTGAGCACCATGATGAATGTCTTGTTGGAGCAATGATGCCTGCTAACAACATTTTCTGTAACTCTTGTTGGACCATGTGGGCTAACTTGGGGTTTATTCTTCTGAGCTTCTGTCGAAAGGGTTTGGAATCTGGTTTTAATGGGTTTGTATGCTGAAACACATCATCTCGATAAGCTTTAAGTTCATCATATGTAAAAGCAAACACATATCTAAACTCCTTTACCAACTCAATCAAATCATTTTTCTCTTTCACAGAAGTCCCTTTCCCAATTTTTATTTTCATTGGCTCTTCTTTAGTGCCAATGTTTATTTCTATGGAATCCTCCAGCTTTCTGTTTTATTTATTCTTACACCTGTCTTGCCTAGCAAAGGCTCTTTCCCATTCTACCACCTTCTGGGGAACAGGATTGCTAGGCTGCTCATCTTCCTCCCTGTAGGATTCTTCCTCCTGAAAACTGACTTGAAAGTCTGAAAACTCTTTCATGTTATTGATGAAGTTTATAATCTGCTTGTCATCTTTAAACACTTGCCAATGGTTTAAGTTATCTGGGATAGAGGGCCTAAAATTTATTTCAAATTTCCCATTCCCCTCTATCAACTCTTCAATGAACTCTAAGGTGGAAGTTGCCACTGCTAGTTTGTCTGCCTCACTGTTTTCTAGACGAGGCACTGCCATGAGGTCTAAAGCATGGAAATACTCCATGGTGTCCCACACAGCATTCCTATACTTTTTCAGTCTTCCACATTTACAAGCAAACAACTTCTTGACTTGGGACACAATTAAGTCTGAATCACCTTTGATACTTAACACCTTGATGCCCATGTCCTTCGCAATCTCAAGTCCTAGCAAAAGTGCTTCATACTCAGCTACATTATTAGATGCATCAAATTCAAGTCTATAGGAAAAGTTAAATTTATGGTTTGATGGTGAAGTTAAGACTATCCCTGCCCCTTTTCCTGACTAGGAAAAAGCTCCATCAAAACTCATCCTCCATAGTTCATCAACTTCTTCATTCTTTGCTTTCTCTCTGATGAGTATAAGGTAGTTAGCATAAAAGGCATGGTTTCCTAGGCTATCTGTGTCTCACAGATGTACTCATTATCTGGTTCATCAAGATCTTCAACATGATACTTCCTTTCCTTCTCCCTATACAGTTTGACATGTGCATCTTCAAAAGATGGAATCATGGCATAGGTTCAATCCATTTGGATAGATCCGCCAAGGGAGGCAACCCACATCCTAGATAGCAACATTCCCCATATGTCAGGGACATCTATAACTACAATGTCCATTGTCACACCAATGTATGGGTAGGCAACTAACTTGACTGGAAAATTCAAAATTATACCCACAACATCAATTTCCCTTGAGTCCATGGCACACACATTCTGGTATGGTCTTGTTATCTTTAAACCCATTTTCTCCATAACTTTCTTGGTCATGATGTTAGAGGATGCACCTGAATCAAGCATACAATTGTGTAGCAACTTATCATTTGCAATCAATGAAATGTAGAAAGGAGGATGATCTTCTTTGTTGGGATCTCTACTATGCAAAACAATAGGAGTGTCTTCATTAAAGTTGTTTTGTTTCTTAGTAGGACTCTCAACCGACTTTTTCACAGTTGTCTCTTTTTTTTTTGGCTACCTTCTCCTTTGTCTTTTCAGTAATTGCTTCTTTAGGTTTCTCGACATTCTTTTCCTTAGGTTCCTCTAAGGTTTTCATGAAAATATCCCTTTGACTAGGAATTTTCAGGATCTTAATTACTGGGAGACAGGGATTTTAGCACTAGACAACCAATTACCCAAATCAATATTCAGATCTGCATGGGGAGGGTTTTTTACCTTTGGCATGTGTTGATCTGACTTGGTTGGGATGGCATTCCTTCTTCTTTGATAGACCATGCCTTTGAATTTTTCCATGATCTACTCAGGAGTAGGCTTCTCACCAAAAATATTTATAGCATTATCCTTTTCTTGACTATACTCCCTTGCTTGTTTCCACTTTTCTTTGGAGATAGAATGGACATTCCTGGTATTATTTATAGACTCGGGATATCTAGGATAACCAACAAAATTGCTTGTCTCAATCTGTTCTTGTTCCATCATGTAACAAAAATTTGGACAGGTCGATTCTTCATGGAACTTTTCACAAGGTTTGCAATAGGGAGGAACCTCATCAATCATGTTGTTTGTTTCAAGTTGGTTAGGAGGTCTCTGCTCTTGGGGAGGATACTTCTTCTTCCATTCTTGATTTGGCCTCGATTGAAAACTTCTTTGATTTTGAGCAATGTGAGTTTTCTCCATGGTCATCAATCTATTATGGAAAGCATTCAGTTGGGAAGTGTGGTTGAGCATCATCTATTTCATCAATTATGTTATTTCCTTGATGGAATCCTTAGTTTGATCTTTACCTTCTGGCTCAATTGCTTTTCCCTTGGAATCATGTGATTTTGAAATGGAAACACTACTTCTAGAAAACCCAGGTAGATTGGATTTTCCTGATGCTTGCATGTTTCTGTCTATTTTTCCAGCAGTTTGCATAGCACCATGAAGGGTTGTTGGCTCCTTATCTCTAAGCTGGTATCTCATTTCTCCTTCAAAGGCTTCTATGTAGTAGATGAGAATTGATGCATCAAGAGGTTTAATATCTTTATGCAGTCTTGAAACTAAATCATTAACTTTTTATTAAACTCCTCGATTGTCTCATTTTCTTTCTTCTTAGTCTCAGTCAAGGCAGCTAACAGGTGTCGGTTCTCTTTCTTATCACCCCATATTGAATTGAAGGCTATCTCAAACTCTGTGAAGGTCTTGAAGCTATTATCGGCTAGATTAGAGAACCATTCAAATGCATCAGCTTCTAAAGATAAGGCAAAGAGCCTCATCTTTACATCTTCAAAATTTACATTATGGCACCACTTGGCATAACACTGCGCAAAAAATAATAGATGAGATTTAGCAGTGATAGCATCATTACCATGGAAAGAGGGAACCTTCTCAATGGCTTTAATAGAGATTTGATGAGGATAATCAGCAATGGCGCTAAAGTCCAAGGGTTTAAAAAGATCGCCCATGCTGGTAGGTGAATTACTTGATTGAGGATCAACAAATAAAAGGTGAATGTCAAGGATTAACTCAGATCTAAGATTTCCAAGGATCCTACGAGAAGCTAACTTGCTTTTTCTCCTATGATAGAACTGTTCAGGCTCAGGGATGAACTGAAGCAAGCCTTCAGAGTTTCTACTTGTTGAATGCCTTGGTAAAGTTAAAGATAGTGGAGTCGCCAGATGATCTGAGTAAAATTATTCAAATTTCAACATTCATCAAACAAAGCATAAAAACAAAAAGGAAAACTCAAAGTCGTATTCTGAGAATAAAAAGACTTAGCCCCGGCAACGGCGCCAAAATGTTGCCGCCTAATTCACACCTCGGGTCACGTGGCAGAAATCTTCAAGCCACTGGGTGCGACCTTGGGGGCAAGCAAGAGTCAAGTGTTGTCACTTGATCTTGACTCCTCTGTCTAGGCTCTCTCCTAGCAAAGCCAAGGGGGTTGGTCCCTAGTAAAAAAACTCTGGTGTTTAATCTATAACAATATAACAATTAGTCTAGGAGATGAGATAAATAAAACCTTGGAACAAAGATAACTGCAAATGATTTAAATGACTTGCATGAATAACATTCCACAACACAATGATTAACTTCATCATAAAATAAGCAAGATTGCCAAAAAGGACTAGTGCTAATGGAGTGATTGCGTAAAGGGTTGCTAGTGGCGTCTCGTGAAGTATTGCAGTTGTCTCAGTTGGTCAATTTTAAGATTATTAAGTGAGCAATTAGGGAGTGGGTCAATTCTTGGTAAATTTTATTATTAATGTGGTAATGATCTTCCTTATGATGGGAAGATGGTATTCCAGATATACCAAGAAGTGGCTCTCACAGTGACATGTGGGCAAGATGGAGTCACAAGGCTGTGTTCAACACTACACCAAATGAGGGTGTAGCCTAACAGCAGCCCGCGGTCACTTTCTAGTGGTTCCCACTTCACTTGCAGAATTTCCCCACAACTTGGTAAAATCGCATTAGTGTCAGATTTTCACTTGTAGGGATTAATTGATGTGTTTTACTAATTACTAGTCACTTCAATCCCTTTATGATTGTCCCACTGATCCAACCAAAGGCCTGCAGTGGTCACAAGAGCAAACGGGGTCTTGAAGTCTTGGATATTTTAAATTTTTTAGAGTTAAGTGTGAGTTTTTTTAATCTCAATGTCGATACTCTCGTTACCGAGAACACAGACACATTGATTAATTTTACTTTAGGAACTTTAAATAAACTGAAAAATTTAAAGAAAAACTAAAAAAAACGAAAAAGGTGAAACAATGCGAATCCCCCCTGGGGGGATGGGGTGTGGGCACTTGGCTGCCCACTTGCTTCTCTTTTTACAATGATTAGAAGAAAGGAGAACTTGTGTTCCTTTGTAGAATAGGAAACAACAAGTTTTTTACAATTAAGGGCCTTTAAGAAGTGGCCAATGAAAGAAGCATGAGAAGAGGGGTCTCCAGTTTGACTTGGATCTTCAAAATTCTGTCAGTGTGCCTCTTTATCATATCAATGTCTGCTGCAAAACAGCAAACATTTTTTTATTAAATATGATAGAAAATCAAATTAGAACATAAATCTTTGATAAAAAATATTCAAGTACTTAAAAGATAGAAAAATTTGATATTAATCAAGTATTTGTTAATGGTTAGATCCTTCAAAAATTTACTTTAACAATCAGATCTGAACCTTTTAAGTGCATCCAGAAATCAGAGTTATAAAATATTCTTTAATGTATAAAAAGATTCAGCTATGCACTATGAAAATAACTGTAAAAAAAAAAATGAAGTTTTGTGACGAAAGGGTATCACCGAACTTGCTCAATAGAAGAAGAAAGAGAAGAAAGAATCCACGAAGTGTCCCCGGTGGGATGAAACCCTCTCTTCAAGAGTTGCTTGGAGTAAAAGTAGAGCTCACACGCTCATCCAAAACTCCAGCTTAAGCAACCTATAAAAGAAATCTACAAAACTTGTAAATGGGAATTAAATGCCGATGTTTATCCAATAATGAATGCTCAATAAAAATATGAAATCAAACTAGAATCATAAACTCATAAGCATTTAGTATAGATAACAATAATAAGTAATCACAGGAGTATTACTTCCTATCTTATCAGAAAAACAATTATCTTCAAAGCCAACAAATACCAAACACATACAAGCTTGCGAAAATCCACAGGTTACCTCAATATCACCAATGAAAACACATCCAAACACTATAGACCACACTTGCATCTGCCTCCAAAGCCTTTTATTAACTCAACAATCAATATTACACATTACAGAAGCAGAGGTTCAATGCCCAAATCATTCGTCCAGAATGAAGAGAGTTTGCCTGCTTAAATAGAAATCTAGCAAAGAGAGGAGGGGCGCATCTCCTCAAGGATGCGCTAGCTCCCAGTGAGTTGGCAAAAGGTGGATGAGGGTTGGCAAAGGCACTGGGAAGTGGCGCCATCACTCCCTTGAGAAAGCACTTGCCCAAACCCATGTTTTTTCCAAAACAATGAAGATTCTCCAACTTGGCTTGCATCCCCACAAAGAGAAATGCGCCCCCCTTGAGAGAGGCAAGTTCCAACTCAAGAGATTTCACCAAAATGGCAACATTCGGCTTGTCTCCCTTGCTCAGGTACTTGCCAAAATGATTATCCAAGTCACCCAACTCTTTTTTGGCAATTATCTTTTATTTTTTTAATTGCCGAATTTTTTAATATTTCATTTTTTCTTGGGCTTTTGGGTTTTTCGAGTAATTATTAATTTTGGGGTTGAATAATTTCGAAAACTTAGGAAAGTGGCTATAGGGGTTAAGGCTCTGAGTTAGAAAATGAGCATCCCAATGGCAAAAACAACCTTCGAGCCACACTTTTATGACTTTTTACACTTTTACAATTAACTTATTAAAAATAAGCCTGTAAAAACGGAAAAAAAAAAAATAAAAAAAATTTCTAGGTTGCCAGGGTACTTGGGTACTGGGACGGGTACAGGTACACCACTTTTTGAAATATGGTACTTGGGTACGTCGAGGTATTGTAGTTTATATATATATATATATATAATTTTCAAGTTTATAAATTATATTATATATTAGTATTTTTTATTAAGTTTTCATTGTTCAATGTTAATTGGTCAACAAGTAAATAGTAAAATACAATACTTTCTTAAATATACTGTTGTTATGAACAAAACAGATCTGGAATACTTTCTTAATAGATTGTTGTTATGAACAAATCAATGAACTATTTTAATACGGAACAATATGATCAATCTCAAAATATAATCTTTGAGTGCTTTAAGCATAGGATAGTCACAAAGTAAATCTGGAAAATACTAAATAGCATGAGAATCTGAGATAAAACATAACTTTTATAAGTATGAATTTCGTCTTATGGTGTTTGAGTTTCAACTTTTAACTTACTTGCACATAAGCATGGAAAAGCAAGTAATATTACGATGCATTCATAGTATTTTGAAGGAATGAACTCTTATGGTAACCTTCAATACCAAATGACTTACTTTCCTGCCCCAATTTAAAGCTAAGAAATTAGTTTCTATTTACTCCATATTAAGTAGATGAAGATCAAACAATTAAAACAGAAAACTCAATAACACAAGCATTCATGCCCAGATCGATGATATAGAATGCATATAAATTTATAAAACAAACGAGAGGAATGTGGCAAGCACAAATGTGGTAACCTATGGGATTCCAAATGGGTCACTGAATCACTAGTTGTGCATGGTAAATAACACGAGTTTTACTCGAAATAAATATGTTGATGCTAAAACAAAACAATATGCGGATGTGCAATATGCCAGTCAACCACACACTACTATGCCAAACACAAGCCAACTATTGGTCAATTATAATGAAAGTTGAAGTATACTTTGTTTCTTGTTTAAATGGGGCTATTACCATTTCTTAAATGATAAATCATAAGGACTCACCGTTGAACTGAGCTCACCAATGCAACCCATGGCCTCTAAACTTCAACGCTACTACCAAGAATAAAATAAAATGGTTGAGGCTTGAGCTCTTAGTAAGCTTTAAGACTTTGTTTTAAGTCTTTGGGAGAGGGCCACACCATACCCTTTCCCCTCTTCACTTCAAAACTTAAAAAAAAATGGATTTTGATGTTTGCAAGTTGAGATTTATGGGCTAGAAGTACCCCCTAAGTACCCAAAATCAGGGTACTTTGCCTTTTTTGGAGTACCAGTACCCAACTGAACAATGCAAAGTATCGGGTACATCTTAGGTACTTCCAGGAGTACCTATTCCTGTACCAGGTACGGGGGTACCGGTACGTGTCCCCGACCCCCGGATATGGGTACCCATGCTACTTAGATAATTTTTTCCGAAAATTAAAAAAAACCTATGGGAGACTTAGGACATGTTCATAATGACTCAAAATAATGATTAGCATGGTAATATACATCGACACATAGGTTTTAATAACCTCCTAAGGCTTAATTAATAAGGCGATTATTCCAGCTTTGGAGGTTTGGGTGAAAAACTCGCAAATTATTTATCGCTTAAAAACAATAAATAATTAACAAAGAAAAAACACTCTGGAATAATGCATTAATAAATAAGTCTTAAGAAGCCAAACCTTTTACATAAAGTCATCATGCTAACTCATTTTATTACAATTCTCCATGGGGTATGAACATGTTAAATTTTTTTAAAAAGGGCCTAGAAAGGCCTGGAAGGACTTCTGAACTTTAAAATTTGAACAAGTGTTTGTTCATCTTTGGCAGCTCGTTTAGAAATCCAACTTAGTGCAACTTAGTTGGTAACAAATTCCACAATGAGTCAAATTCTATGCAAAAATACTTGGCTACAACAAGATACAACATTGGGCTAAGGAGAGTCAACCAAACTACGTAAAATGACTCTGCTACAGATCTCTGAATTCTGTAAAGGTAGTTAAAAAATATAACATAAAAACTTCTGCTTGTAGACTTATTCTTCAGAAGTTTTGGTAGTCGTCAAACACTGCATCAAATTGTTCATAGATCATTCTGTGTGTACACTGTAGGGTGGAGGCTTCCTTGAGAACTCAAACTTTGAAGCGAATCTTGCCTCATTTGCAACTTCAGAGATTATGAAGAGTGTATACAAAACCAAGAAATACTTGGTCCTCCAGAATAAACCACACTTCCAACATTTTAGGCATTCATAGTATGCCAACAAAACATAATATTTCATATCTTTTCAAGTACTTAGCATGGATTCCATAAACATTCCTGTGAGAATAACAAGTCGAGGGATGTGTGATAACCACAATATCACAATAGAAATTTTTTACAAGGCACCATGTAGTGAACAAGAACATTAGTCCACTTCTCTTAATGCTTGCACAAACATACATGGGAATCCATCCACCATTTCCAAGGAAACTTTACCTAAAATGTGTTTGATTTACATATGCCACAGATACGGAAAATATTTAGAGCATTCAGTAAGACTGCAGATATATCAAGATTCAAAACACACATTTAACAAAAAGGAATCCATTAAATTACACACAGTTCTAATAATTGGAGGAAAACCTCTTTGGAGAAAATATAGCACAAAATTTATTTGAACATGCTGTATTTTGTGTGTTCTGTTGATTTTTCTGCTTACTATGTTTTTTACTCATGGGTGGCTCTAGCCTCCCACTTCACACAAAGAAAGAAAAAAAGTAAAAGAATATTTTTATTTGAGGCTGAAAATATCTATTATGTACTATTATCTGCCAGGAAATATCCATGAAAATTATGAAAGTTTCCATACAGGAAATTGTAGGTAAATGTTTCCCAAGGATTTCATACAAGTTTTTATACAAAAATGAGGGGCCTAAGTTTTTTTGACATAAATGATGTGCACTGCACAAACTCATGCTATCGACTATCGTGATCCACATTTAACAATTGCACGGAAATTTTACCTTTAAGCTTTTAGCAAACTGGTTGTGTTGGATTAAGTCATATATATGAATGCCTCTATATTTCTATAGAATAACCTTCCTACTATTTATGCATATATTTCCTGCTTGTTGATGATGATTCATTCATCTTTTAATGTCTTATATTATAAAAGTTAAAGTACGAGTGGATAAACCACAGATCTGAAAATCAAAGTAGCATGCCTTGCTACTAGGAAAAAAGTATGTGAAAACAATCAAAATCACTTAGTCTGTCGTAGCTTGGGTGTGTCTCACATTTATAATACATCCACACCCATCTGCAGACATGGGAAGTTGTCTTCTATAAAGAATTTATTCAAATGCTACAATCCCAGTTTGTATAAGAAGAACAATACTTCTACCCTTAATAACTAATATCTCATTGAAGAGCAGCAGCCCAACTAAAATCATCTATGATGATTCCTTTTCCAAATTAGTTACCTATTTCCTTAGAGCATTGACGGTGGGGCATCACCAAATGTCATCCATAATGTGTTCATTTTTTCCCCACGCGTAGTATATTTAGAGGAAGTGATGCCAATTTTGACAACTGTAAGATGGTGGACCCAATGCTACCATAGTCACAAATAAAATTATAAACTATGTTACATAATATATTCAACATGTGACATGTGTGGAAGAGAATCAGAATATTATGTTACTGAAAAATTAGAAACATACTTAGAAAATCTTTGAATACCTCACTCAGTATTTGTTTATACCTAAAATTTCCAGAGTTTATAAAGTGAGTTAGACTCATAATTGGGTAGTTAAGATGCAGATGTTGAGATGTCAATCACTCTTTAATTCTCGCAAGCTTGTCTATTTCTTTTTTAGTGTATATATCTTCATTTGTCTTTTGATCATGAGACGGATCATCATATGAACTTCATTATAGTTTATATGAATCTTAAAATACTGAACTATGAAGGCTTTTTAACAAAGCTGCAACTAAGAAACCTTAAGCTATGTGCAAACACAACATCAATGAGCTATTTGGGTTTGAATTCATTTCTTCTGTTTGAATTGATCAACTAGAAGGTGCTGCAATTTCTCTCAGGATTGGATGCACAAAAAGTTTGACTCGAGACTTTGACAACATTATAACTTCAATGTTTTTGCACCATATGATTGTCACCGAGTAGATAGAGAAAAACTTTATTATGTTAACACACTCTTCTGTTGAAATCAGCATCAGTAGGCATTCTCCAAGGTTTGAGGTCATAAGTGACCACCCTGAAGCTAGCCAGGGAGACTTGGAGATTAACCAGTTCTGTGAGTCATGGCAAAAGTCAAGGTGAACATACAAGCCTTGTGAGCCAAGACAAAAGTCAGAACGAAAGTGATAATGCCTTCGTAAGTCTTGTGAGGTCATAGCAAAAGTCAAGGCGAACGAACAAGCCTTGTGAGCTACGCCAAAAGTCAAGACAGGAAGCCTTCTGAGCATTTCGCAAAAGCCAAGGCATCTAGCAAAAGTTAGGTTGAATGTAAAATTCCTATGAGCTAGAAACAAACAATCTTCCTTATGCAAATAAATGTATTGATCTAGTGCGTTGGCACGAATAAATTCATCCACCATGAATATGTCTCTTTGAGTCTAAGTCTTAAGTCGATGTTGAGAGCATCTTTCAGTTAAGTCATGACAAGTCGAGTTGTCTTCCCATGCTTTAGTCTCGTGGAGTTTTAAGTTAGTTAACTAAAGATCTAAATTAATTTACAATTAATTATTTTAGTTAACTAAAGTAATAAACAACCATGCAAAAGTCTAGTGGAGTTTTTAAGTTAGTTAACTAAAGAAAATTCCAGATCTAATTTAACTGCCTAATCTATTTTTAGAACTCAAAGACTCTTTCAGTTGAGAACTGAAGTAATTTTCAGTTAACTGTCTAATCTATTTTTAGAACTCAAAGACTCTTTCAGTTAAGAACTGAAGTAACTTTCAGTTAGCTTTCCGTGTACTTCTCTGTCAGTTACGAACTCAAAGTTTCTGCCAATTGTAAACTCGAGTATCTAATTTTAGATTTAGTTTGATCTCATGTGTCTTTCCATGCACCCAAGTTATCTGTGTCAATCTAAAAGAATAATTAAAGTTTTATTTTTAAGTCTCAAGTTAAGTCAAAGTTGCATAACAAGTCCTCTTGGAATTGGTGCCTATAAATTAATCTCACCTGCTGTCTATTAAGATATAATCATTCTCACAGTTTTGAGAGTAAGAGGGCAGCGTAGTAAAACTTTTCTATTGCTGAATTTACACAGCAAAGAGAGGGCAGCAGTTTGTCTTGCTGGTTTGTTTTACACAGTCTACGGGGCAGCAAAGTATTTTACAGTTTGTCTTGCTGGTTTGTTTTACACAGTCTACGGGGCAGCAACGTATTTTATTGACTTGCTGATTTATAATAGCAGTAAGAGGGCAGCGAAGTATCTTGGTGTCTGGTTGGTTTTACAGTCTCTCTCTTAAGCATATTTCATGGTGGAAAGTTTGTATTTCGATCTTACATATTATTTACAATAAAGGAAGATTGTTTGCTGGAGTTTTTATCCCATATTGGGTTTCTCCAGGGTAAATTCTTGTGCATGTGTGAGATCTTATTTGTGTACTTCTTCTACTGCTGGTTATCATTTCAAGTGTTCATCTATCTGTCGGTCTAAAGATCTAAGTTTTGTTTAAAGTGGAAGAAAAGTAAAAGAACAGTAAACACTTTGCTCGAATATATATATGCTTGAAAAACTAACATCTTCCCCATCACAACTCTCGTTCTAATCTAGGGAGACTGAGATGATGAAAATGGTAAAACAAGGTGAAAACTCATTTCCTCTCATCTCTGAACCAGAATTGGGAATCCAGATTAGAGCCATTGTTGTTATTAGGGTTCCTTTGGAATTTTCATGGAAAATAGGCCCTCTTTTCCTCCAATGAGAATGCAAAAAAAGACATAAATGGCTGGTGGGCATGAGATATAGAAACATGGTTTGTTCCAAACCTATTGCATTATACAGACTAGGCAAGGGGCCATACTTTGCTTTTGGTCTAGGATTTATTGACAATTCTGCAGATTCAATCTCATGGAGGACCCTTGATACGGATGAATAACAGTAGCGGAGAGTCTATCATTTGACACATTTTGGAAATCTTTGAACTAATTTTGAAGTAGAATTTTGGGATAAAACACAATCTAGGTGCCACATAATTCGATGTTTCAAAGCATAACAAGGCTAGAAACAACAATGGCAAAATTTTGGTAAAAAAAAAAGAACAGCAAAAATAGTCCATGGAACAGGGGTTTTCTTGGTGTGGCTTGTAAAATGAAAACATCAATTGTATGGTAGTTGTTTGAAGACTTTTTGGTGGTTGGAGAGGCCTAGTATGGGGCACCCCTATAGCATACACTTAGTAGAAAGTTTGTTTCATGGATGGCTTATGCAGGTGTATTCAAGAGAAAATGTATAAAAATGATGAATAGGAGGTCAAAATTGGAAGGCAATTAAGCATAATTTACCTCAAAAAAATTTTAAATTGTTGCTTACAGTTTCAAGGAGGAACAATTGGAGAGATTTACTATGTCCTATGAAGAATATATAGTCAAACTTTTAGTGAACAAATGAGCTAAAAATTATGCTTTCCTATATTTTGAAGCTGTGAGGATAGGACAGAAGCATGGAGGAATTTGGTCAGTGATATTATGAGAGATAGATGGAAAAGTAGCATTTTCACTTCAAATTAAGATATGGATAATTTGAAATCTTGAAGTTCTTCATAGCATTCAAATGTGATTGCCACTGACATTGGGAAAAGTTCAAAGAAAACAAATATGCATGGCACAGCTCAAAGCACTGAACCAATACAAGTCATAGGTGGTGATCATGTTACAGGAGGTGCAAGTAGAGCAAAATCTATGCAAGCTATGTTTCATGGACAACTAGAGTCAAGCACTCAAGGTTTTGTTGCAGCAACTATGTGAGAACAACCAACACGTGGCCCAATGGAAGGTTTTCCCAAGCCATACTGGATCTATAATTTTATTCACACTTTGGGGCATAAACAATGGCATTTTCTAAATGAAGTATTCACATCCTTCTCAAAAGACAATAAATTTGATTTATAATTTGGACAAATACACAAAACCTAATTCAAAAAGCCCCACTTCCATAACTAAAAAGGGATACACGAGCTGGGGATGCCATTTACATAACTGGTTTTCCACCCTTAGGTTGCTCTGGATTCACCTTCATAAGTTCATTCAAAGCCTCCTCCTCACTAGCCTGCCCAAAGAAACAAACTTCTCTATTATAGACTATAAAGAAGACATCTAAGGAGCCTCAAATTCACTATCATATCTGCACATCATTCTAATGGCAGTATAAGACTGAAATTCGATTGAAAGCTCAAATGGGTGGATTTTGTTCCGGGGCAGGCATTATATGGGGATGAATCCATTCCCGATCCACCAAGATTTCACCAAATTTGCACGATTTATGAGTGAAAACACCCTTCAAACCATAAATCGCAGGAGAACACTGGAAATCTCAGCAATTTATGAGTTAAAAAAATCATTCAAACCATGAATCGGGGATGAATCCAACTTTATGATCGATTTACGAGAAAACAATTCGGCGATATAACTGCTAAAGTTTAAACACCTCCATTACTGGAAAGCGGGAGCGATTGAAGGTTTGAACTTGATTTTCGTGGGCAAAATGGTTTTTTGGTACCCCTCTGTCATAAATACGGCTGGGTTAGCTATTTTCCATATAAAAAAATTAAATAAATGGTGGGATAATAATAGAAAACATCCTCTTCACGAAAATTTTGCCCATTAAAATTTTTGAACTCTTTAATTTTGCCCATGGGTGAAGTTTAGCCCCTAAAATTTTCCATGGCAATTAATGAATCTTGAGTATATGGATGGATGTTAGCAACCTTCAACTCTACTTCCATTGCTTTGATTCCAAAGGTTGATAATCATGTTTCCTAAGATCAATACATGCCCATATCTTTATGCAATTGCATTTGTAAAGTCATATCAAAAGTTATTGCTATAAAAGTCAAGAGGTTGTTGTTGGAATCCATCTCAAATGAGCAATATGGCATCTTGTCAAGCAGGTAGATCCATGAGGCTATAAGGGTAGCCCAAGAGAGGTTACATCCAATAAAATCAAATAAGTTTTCTTCAATCGCTATAAATTTAGATCTTTCTAAAGCTTATGATAGGGTGATTTGGATGTATTTGAGGATGACGTTGATCCATCTGGACTTTAATGTGCATTTTGTAAATTGGGTAATGAGTTGTTCATGCTCTATTTTGTTTTTCATTTTAGTTAAAATCTACTTTAGCTATGTTTAGTCCTAGTAGAGGGTTAAGGTAAGGATGCCCACTATCCCCTCATTTATTTCCTAATTATAGCTAAGCAAAAAATATCCATCCTTAAAAAAGATAAAAAACGGCAATAATATCTTCCTATCTCGTCTTTTGTTTGTAGATGATATATTATTTTTCGATGATGGTACAAGGAGGGATGCCCTCAAGCATGGAGAGTTATTAGTTGAAGAAGATGATAGGTATTTCTCTCAATTATTTCCTTTCTAGCATATTGACATTGAGGATGGTTTGAAATATCAAGGGTTTTACATCAAACATAATGCTTATGGAAAAAGTCACTAGAGCAAGCTTACTGCTAAGGCGTATAAACAATTATGTCTAGTGTAATTGTTGGCTATCTCAAGGAGGTGAGCTCATATTAGCCAAATATGTTCTTGAAGCAATCCTTGTATATTGGATGTCATTAGTTTTCATTCCAAAGGGAGTATTAGAAAAGATCAAGAATTGAGTTTCAAATTCTAATGGTCTAATAGTAAGGAGAAACAAAGGATAGCTTGAGTCAAATGGAATAATATTGCCATTCCAAAGGAGTAGGGAGGTTGTCGCATTAAGAATATTCACCTTTACTAATGCATTGTGTTACGATTCTGCTTTTCTACAAAGCTCCAGCACGTCATTTGGTAGAGGAGGTCTTAAAAAGGTCAAGTGTGGGCTCTTCGTATGTGGTTGGCCATGGAAGTACCATGGTTTAGTGGCATTGTTGACTACCCTTTGTTGGGGTTTTTAACCCTATGGTTGGTATTCGGGGCTTCCAGGGGTAGATCATTGGGTCGCATGACCACCACCCTTTTTCTGCTTTGAGAGGTGACTATTACTTCATCTAGGGAGGCTCTCCTTGGTCTATCACCCCTCTCAAACCCCACTTGGACCTTCTCTACAGCTGATTCAACCCGCTCTGGCCAAATCAGCCCTATGACGTCATCATGTCGATCAAGCCTCAAGCTCAGGCAAGGGGGACGTTGAGGGACTATTTTCATCATTCTGGGGTTAGTAGGGGCATGATGTCCTCCATGTTGAAAATAGTAGCATCAGAAGACATTCTCCAATGATAGGTCTTAAGTGACCACCCTGAGGCTAGCCAAGGAGGCTTGGAGATTAAACAATCTTGTGAGTCATGACAAGAGTCAAGGAAAACGTACAAGACTTGTGAGCCAGGACAAAAGTCGGGATGAAAGAGATGCTGGAAGAAACCTTGTGAGCCATGTGCAACAATCAAGGTCAACCTTGCGAGCCTAGGGCAAAAGTCAAGGCAAGTCTAGCAATAGACATAACGAGCATACAAGTCTTGTGAGCGAGATTGATGTGTGATGGCCTCCTAGTCTTAGAGATGGATGAGCTATGAAGTGCTCTTCTAGGGACTGGCCATCCCTATCTAGAGCTACTCTAGCATATGACCATGAAGGAGAGTCAAATGACCACATGAATGTAAATATCTTCCTCTGTTGATGAAATGCAGCTGAGTATGAGTAGATGTGGACCATGCAGAATGAGAGGACAAGAAAAACATAGCAAATACTTAAGCCTAGTCTTAAAGGTTGAGACTAAAGTGTTAATTGAAAGTTTTTCTCAGTTTCAGATACCGGTTTAAATGTCAAAAATTTCTCTGTTTAATGCCCAACCCAAAAATAATAAAGGCTAGAAATTGCACAATATTTCAAACTGATAAAAACATTGATGAAACTCACATTTACTGACAGAAAATAAAATAATAAATGCACACCATAAATTTTAGACTCAGAGATTTTTGGCAAACTTGCCCAGGAAAAACCCACAAGGGGAAAACCTGTTAGGAGAGAGAGATTTTTATTTTCAGGAAAATATTACAGCAGAACTCAGAAAGATTTTTAGACCAACTTATCTCAACCGGATGAAAAATTTCTGCCTCGTTTTTTGTGCCAAACAGGAAAAATCAAACTCCGGTTTTTTTTGTTTTTTGTCTCAATTTCTATGCCATTGTACGGACTGTATGGATAGATCATACGGACCTCGAAATCCGTGCCCAAAAAATATCTCGAAAATTGTGCTTGCTGTATTGAAAACCGTACTGTACGGACTGTACAGCCCAACAATAAATGATGTTGTCCTCTCCTCGATTTTCTTGCCCTCTCTTGTTGTTATCCTTTCCTCGAAATGCGTGCCAAGAAAAAACTTACTGTTGCCGGTGTTTTATCGTCTTTCTCAGAAAAATGGCTTTGCTCTCTCTTAGCTCTCTCCTTCACTCTCTTTCTCAAAAAGTGACTGATTTTGCCTTCACTTGCTTTTTTGGTGAAAACCCTAGGGTTCATCTAATCCAACGATGGAGATTAGATGAGATGAGTGGATGAGATTAAATTCTCATTAAATTTAATTTAAAAATTAAATTCACTCACCTCACTTAAATTTTTCAAAAAGTGACTTTATTCTCTAAAGTCAAATTAAATGCTCATCTCAAGTCATTTAATGCAAGGGTCACTTTATTTCCCCCTTTTATGTGACTAAGGCTAAAGTCACCTAGGGGAACACTTTCCTAAGTATACTCCCTCTTACCGAGGAAGGTGTTCTACACCACTCCCAACTTGTCTCTGAAGAAGACAAACTTGCCCCTCCCTAAAGATTTCATCAGAATATCTGCAACTTGCTCATTAGTGGAAATGTACTGCAATGTCACTGCTCCTCTTTGAACATAATCTCGAATGAAATGGTACCTAATCTCAATATGCTTTGACCGGTCATGAAAACCTGGATTCTCAGAGAGCTGGATGCAACTCTGATTATCAAAGGAACAGGTCAATCTCTCTTTAGCTTGATTTAGGTTCAGTCACATTACACATTGAAGAGGTCCTTTACATTCCTGGGCTAAAGAAAAACTTGATTTTTGTTGGTACATTGGAAAGTAAAGGTAACAGAGCCATATTTATGGAAGAAAATGCTTTTCTTTGGTCTAAAGGTGAAGAGTTAAGCTCCATAGTGGTAATCGGAATTCTAGAGGAAGGACTTTATAAAGTCCCAAGTCATTATGTTCATGCACTTGCTCATAACACTATCAGCTCCAGCGAATTGTGGCATAGAAGGTTCAGCCACCTACACTTCAAGGCACTTCCAGGACTTCAACCAATGGTAAGTGGTATGTCTCTTATTCTTTTTGATAATAATGAAGCATGCAAGGGTTGTTTACTTGGTAAAAATACAAAGAGATCTTTTCCTAGCAGCAACAGTAGATCCCAAAAGATTTTATAACTCATTCATTTTGATATCTATGGGCCTATGTCTTCTCCTTCTTTGAGTGGATATTTGCATTTTGTCATTGTTATCGGCGACTTTTCTAGAAAGTGTTGGATCTACTTTCTAAATACAAAAGGGGAAACATTTTCTAAGTTCCAAGAATTCAAGGCATTAGTATAAAACCAAATAGGGAAACATATTCAGATTCTAAGAACAGATAATGGAGGGGAATTCGAATCCCACTAGTTTGAAGACTTCTGTAGAGAATCTAGAATCAAAAGACAATTAACAGTCCCCTATAATCCGCAACAAAATGGGGTTGCTGAGAGGAAAAACAGAACTATTTGTGAAGCTGCAAAAGCAATGATGTTTGATCAAAATCTGCCTAACTCTCTTTGGGCAGAAGCAACATAGACTGTAGTTTATATGCAGAATAGGTGCCCTTTGCAATCCTAAAGAATAAAACCCCTGAAGAAGCTTTTAATGGTATAAAACCAAAAGTAGGACACTTGAGGGTCTTCGGTTGTCATGTCTACATTCATGTGCCTAAGGAAAAAAGGACTAAGATGGAACCTTCAGTCAAGAAAGGAATATTTGTAGGATACAACGAGGTTTCTAAGGCTTACAAGATATGTTTCCAGGTCAGAGACAAATTGAAGTTAGTAGAGATGTAACCTTCCACAAGGAAGCTACATTCAGGCGCTCTAGAGAGCTCAAGATTAAGGTTGAAACAGAAGAACTAGAATCTCCTATAGTTGAAACTTCAGGTTCTGATATTCATAGGGAGGAAGGCCATAATGATGATCCAGTGGATCAAGATACTCCTTTAGAACCTGCTAAGATAGTGAAGATCCTCCTATTAAGAAGACATGCTTGGTATAAAGAAACTGTGTAAGAAATAGAAAGACATGTTGCGCCTTCATGAACCTTCAGAGAAAGCAAAAGGCCGCCCCAAAAATTTGCAGGTTATATAGCTTTGGTAAGTAAGATTATTGATGCAAAACCCACTGTGTTTGAAGAAGCTAATAAATTACAGATTTGGAAAGATGCCATGTTGGATGAATACAAGTCCATCATGAAGAACAATGTGTGGGTGATAGTTCCAAGACCTAAGAACAAATCATTTGTTTCCTCCAAGTGAATTTATAAGATAAAACATGCAACTGATGGAAGTGTGGAAAAGTATAAAGCAATATTTGTAGCCAGAGGTTTCTCCCACAAAGAAGGTCTGGACTATGACGAGACCTTTGCACCAATAGCCAAATATACTTCCATTCGAACAATTATTTTTCTTGCTCCTATACTTGGTTGCAAAATGCATCAAATGGATGCTAAAACTGCTTTTCTAAATGGGAAAGTAGAACAAGAAGTCTACGTGGAACAACTTGAGAGCTTTATAGTACATGACATGGATTCTCATGTGTGTAAATTAAAGAAGGCCTTATATAGTCTTAAACAGGCACCCAAGGTATGGTATAACAAGACTAATGGATTTCTGAAAGACTTGGGGTTCTACAAAACTAATGCAAATTCCAATCTCTACTTTAGAGATGTTGGAAATCAACCACTCATATTGATTCTATATGTAGATGATATTTTCCTCACTAGAGAAGAAAGTCAAATGGCTTGGTGCAAGAGGGAGCTCATTGCTAAGTTTGAAATGAAATATTTGGGACTGTTGCAGTATTTCCTTCGTTTAGAAGTTAGGTAAAGACAAGACGAGATCTTCCTGTCCCAAGGAAAGTATACAATAGATGTGTTGAAAAGGTTTGGGATGTTGGATTGTAAGTCTATGACAACTCCGGTGGTCTCTAATTTAAAGAAGTTGCATGACTCGGATACAGGTTCAGATTTGGTGGACCCCACCATGTATAGGCAGCTCATTGGGTCATTGATGTACCTAATTCATACAAGGCCAGACATTTGTTTTGCAGTCAGTGCATAGAGCCAATTTATGGTTGAGCCAAGACGGAGTAACAAAGCACATTTTGAGATATCTTGGGGGGACTATTACTTATGGTCTCAAATATACATCCAGTGGTGGTGTACTGTTGCATGGTTATGTAGATTCAAATTGGGTTGGAAGTCTAGTAGATAGGAAGAGTACTTCTAGATACTGCTTCAGTTTGGGATCAGCCATAATTTCCTAGTTCAGCCGAAAACAAGGGTCCATAGCCCAAAGCACAGTTGAGGCTAAGTATATTGTGGCTAGTGATGCTACCAAGGAAGCAGTATGGCTCAAAAAACTTATTTATGGGTTAATTGGTGAACGGCTAGAGACTACAGTTATCCACTGTGATAACCAAAGTTGTCTAAAGCTCACAGAAAATCCAGTATTTCATGACAAACCAAAACATATAGATATGAAATACCAATATATTAGAGATATGGACCAAAAGGAAAGTGATAAAGCTACAGTACATTGCAATAGATGAGCAGGTAGCAGACATTCTGACCAAGCCATTGCCATTAACAAAGTTTGCGCGCTTTAGAGGCAAGCTTGGAGTAGCGGAGAATGCCTCCCTCGCTGAGAGGGAGTGTTGAAAATAGCAGCATCAGGATACATTCTCCAATGGGAGGTCTTAAGTGACCACTCTGAGGCTAGCTAGAGAGACTTGGAGATTAAACAATCTTGTGAGTCATGGCAAGAGTCAAGGCGAACGTACAAGCCTTGTGAGCCAGGACAAAAGTCAAGATGATAGAGATGCTGACAGAAACCTTGTGAGCCATGTGCAATAGTCAAGGTCAGCCTTGTGAGCCTAGTGCAAAAGTCGAGGCAAGTCTAGCATTAGACAGGACGAACATACCAGTCTTGTGAGCTAGACCGATGTGTGATAGCCTCCTAGTCTTAGAGATGGATGAACCACGAAGTGTTCTTCTAGGGACTAGCCAGCCCTAACTAGAGATACTCTAGCATATGACCATGAAGGAGAGTCAAATGACCAGATGAATGTGAAGATCTTCCTTTGCTGATGAAATGCAGTTGAGTATGAGCAGATGTGGACCATCCAGAATGAGAGAGGACAAGAAAAACCTAGCAGATACTTAAGCCTAGTCTTAAAGGTTGAGACTAAAGTGTTAATGAGTAATTAAAAGATAAAAGGCCTAAGTTCTAAGTTTATAAAGTAATATTAAGTTATTAAAAGGGGGATGAATTTGTGCCTAGCGAAATAATGGACAACTTAAGTTGTTAACCCTAGCTCTATGGGGTTTCTAGAAGGTTGACCCAGTCTATCTAGAAGATAAGGTTAAGGAGCTTCTAAAAGGCTGGAAGAGATATCTTAAAAGGATAAGAAGACCATTCATTATACACAATGCATTCTTCAGCTATCCAGTGTACTTCTAAGGTTTGCAACAAAATGACAAAAGTGTTCACTGCAGAAGCTACAGGTGGAATCTATCCACGATCCAGGTATCATTGGAAAGCCCTTGGCCAAGCGCACCTAATTATACAGAGCGCCCAGGGTTGCTGTTAAGTATTACTAAGTTATAAGCCAGTGAATAGTTCGCCCAATTCTGTAGTAAACTACCGAAAACTACAGTACCAACCAGTTGATAAAGTGGCTAGATACATGGTTTTCAGGCCTCTTCTGCCTAAGCGTTAAGTGGATCTGAGTAGCCCTTCTCAAGGCGCATCTATTCCCAGTGAACGCTCAAGGATATGAGCAATAGCCTCTGCTACAATAGTTCTCATTCAGGGTGTACAGCCACGCCCAGAAAACTACATACTAGTTTTGTCCAAGTTCAGATCTAAGGGTTTATAGACCTAGTTTGTCCAAGCGCTCTCTCCAGTTGTCCTCCTTGCACTAAGGGGAGTAAAAAGTAGGCCTATTTCCTCAGCTAAGCATAGATTTGCAAGTAGAAGAAATAAAGTCTCCGGTCATCCTTTCTCTAAGAAGTTTATGTATTGTAGCACCCTGATCTAGGGTTTGTATCTGCAAGAAAGCTCATTGACTAATATAAGGAAGATCTTTGTTGGGGTTTTCACCCTCATTGGGTTTCCCCAAAGTATATCTTTGTGCTATTGTGTGATTATCTTTATTGCGTTGTTCTTTACTATTTACTATATTCAATTTCAATATTTTTTTATTAAAAGTATTCAGATTTGTGAAAAAGAAGTTGAAAGAACTTATCTATTGGAATTATGCTCTAAATTTAACACTCCTTAGCCTCAATTTTGCAGTCACAGTGAGACCTTGGCTTACTTATTTTAGCATTTTTCATCATTTTATGTCAGTTTTAGGGTTTGGTCCCCAACATGTGGGTGACATTCCCTAATTTCGTGTTATTTAGAACATTTTAGTATTTTTATTGTTTTAATTTCAAATTGACAAATTAAAACATGTAGGCTTGATAAAAATCAAATCTTGTGCTAAAATGGATATAAATATCCATTTATTCTTCATTTGTATAACACAAGACTTGGGATAAAACATTATTATGTTACATTTTTACCCAAATTGGCTCTCCTAAAGTGATGCACACCTATTGGATGATGTCTTTCTTTGCTTGAAGTGGAAATTGGGGGATTTTCTAGGGTTTTTATGCACATGCAAGGTTGATGCTAAGAATTGTTGGACTAACACATGCACAAGGAGGATCTAGGGATTCTTTCTTGATCTTTCTTTGTAAAAAGTTGGTGAGTTTATGCTTCTTAATGGATTGAATGATGGTGTATGGCTGCATTTTTCCTAATCTAGAGTTTCTTACCAGCTTTTTGTCAATTTTGCATGGTGGAAAATGCTCTAGAAGAGGTTTTCTCTTGACTAGACCTTGGATCTCTAATTTTTGCCCTAATTAGACTCCTCCAACGAACCCTAGAGGTTGTTGTTGGATGCCCTAATTTGGAGGCTAAGAAAAATTATTCCAAGAGGGAGGTTGGTCAGCACCCTGAAGGCCAAGGGTTTAAAGCAGTGTTACAAAAATCGGCGATTTATCACCTACATTGCGAGATATCGCGATGTCTCCTTGCCAGCGATATTATCGCCAAACATCGCCACGATTTTTCAGCGATTTTTACTACGATAACTGTTTGGAAAAATCGCGATGTTAACGCGATGTCTTGGAAAAAATCGCGAGTCAACTTTTACTTTTGCGGCTAGGGCGAATAAAGGGTTAAAATGCTTTTTTTTTGTGTTATTTCAATTCGTTGCCGACGGAGCAAAGTCCAACTCCAGACTGTGGCTCGTGTGGGTGCTGGTGGACTGTGCACTGTGCAGTGCCCGTGCTGATCACCGGTGGAGCTTAAGTCGGTTAGTAAGAAATATATGCCCATGCCGGTCACTGGTGGAGGCGAAGCCGAGTCCCGACTGTGCAATGTGGACTGTGGGTGTCGGGTTACTAAAGTTTAAAACTTTAAACCATAAAGTTATAATATATAATATATATTTCATATTATATATAATATGAAATATAATTATATATTATATATTACATAATATGTAATATATAATTATATTTCATATTATATATAATATATATATGAAATATATATTATATATTGTATTTAAATTTTAATCTATATTGTAATTAAGTTAAATCTAAATTTTAAAACATTTTAATTTTTTAAAACATTTAAATTTAAATTTAAAACAGTATAAATTTTAAACTTAAAACATTTTAAATTTTAAAACATTTAACTTTAAATTAAAATTAGTAATTTACAGTTTAGTAAAATTTTCATTAAAATTTAGTAATTAAAATTTACAGTTTAGTAAAATTTTCATTAAAATTTAGTTATTTAAATTTTACAGTTTAGTAAATTTTAATTTTTTACAGCATACAATGATTGACAATTTAACTTTAAAAATGTAGTAACACGATTCATTTTTTATGAGTGATGTATCACTAGACCTCTTATACATCTTATATATCAGTTTTATTTCCATATTCATGTAGCAATGTGTTTATTTGATGTTCTTGTTGCTTTAGATGTTTAAAAAATTGAAAAAAAAATAATATTTTTGTACTTTTTTTCATTGCCGATATATTGCCGATGTTTGCCGACATTTTCGCCGATAAATCCGATAATATCTTTTTGGACCCTTGGCGATATATTCGCCGACACGATATTTGTAACATTGGTTTAAAGTACTTATCTTTAAAATCCTAATTTTGTCAATTTTTACTAAATTCCAGTACTTTCATGTGTAATGTATCGCATTTGCATGGTTAAATTAGGTCTGCATTTTTAAATATGAAAAACCTTAAAAAACTGAAAAATTTCCAAAAATTCAAAAAATATAATTTTGTTTTTACATTTCTGGGCCATCCTGAAATTTTGGCCTACCTTGCTATAATCTCGGCCTGCCATTTTATCCCTAAATAGTAAAAACCCTAGGGCGTCACCCATATAGGCCTGTTTTTACCTTCAAAACCCTAATCCGAAATTCGCAGCAGTTGTCAAAATCAACTAGGGCTTCCGTGATTTTCACTTTTGGTTGGCTAAGTGACCTCAGCCTCCCTTGAGGGGTCTCTACTTGCCTAAAACGAAGTTCTCTTGTACTTGCAGCCTCCACACTTGAACTTTGACAATCTGGTTTATTTGCTGCCCCTGTCAAAATTAATTGCAGATTTGCCAAATAACTTCTATCTCCCTTCTAAATGCCTCTTGGTACCTAAATGAGGTCTGGTTTAAGCCTTTTTTGAAGCAACATTATAGCCCTATTGGTTGTGATGCCATAGTGGACTGGTTAGGGCTTTCTGGTGGCAGCTTCTTTTTCAGACCTTTCCTCCTCCAAAACTGTGATATCAATATACATATTGACATCTATCATTTGAACTTGTATGCATTGTGGATTTTGACATTGAAAGGCATAGTTACAGCTGTTATCTTTAAGTATTTCTTATGTTACAACTTATTACTATAATCTGCTCCAAAGGTCTCAACGAAACTGTTACAGTGTTGATTTCAGTGACGTTCTGATCCTATAGATGACTGCTGATACTTGCCTATTGTGAATGACAATTGGGGTTATCAATGATATATTGTGATTGCTGATTGAGTTTAAGTTAGACTTCCATATTTTGTTATCTGTCGGTGCACATAGTCCTTACAGCGGCTGCTTAAATATTTGCACTAATTGTTTGATCATACATCTGATGCAAGCTGACCTGTATACGAAGTTGATAATTGGTCAAGAAAATAACGAATGCATATTACAATGATATTGCTACCTATTTCGAATGTGAGTTTGATACAAGATTAAATTGGAAGGTCTAAGAAGTGTATTAATGACATATGGTAGAATCTTCTGCTACTGTGCTTAAGTTAATTCTAAGGACACACTTCCTGAATTCATTTGTTAAGCTTGCTTGCTTGTAAGTGAAGTTCTTATGTTAAATAATGATTAAGGATTCATTACTTTAACTGCTAATACTTCAGTGCTGACACTTGACAAACATTTAATTGGACGCACACTTGCTGGACTTAAACTTTCACTAGAATGTTTTCTTCATTCTCTATATGACGCCATTAAAAGCATTAATACCGTCTTGAGGTTGTTGGAGGTAGTGGTGTGTGGTGTTTGTACGTATCACTAAGGGCTCTCCCCTTGGGACAACAATGGCTCCCAAAGAAGTTACGAGATTGGACAAAGGTGACAGTACTCCAATCCTTTGATATGATTGCCTTTCACTAGCAAGTACAACCTGCTAGTTTGTTTGGTAACATTTCAAAAGATTGGAGTGGATTATTCAGAGTCATTCACACCCTTGGCAAAACGACAATTGGGTAAAAACTCAAGGTGAGTCTTCTTTACATTTTGAATTGTATTATTTTGAAAGAACTAACCCTGCAGGTCTTATCTGGTGACTCCATTAGCAATCGCTTCTACCAGCATCTCAGGTACGTTCTTGTTTAGTACTTTGGTGAGATTTGTTCGAGTCTAACTTGACAGGTCTCTCCTGGCGACTCCCACTAAAGAAATTAAAAGAACTGTATAAGGACTAAGCCAACTCAAGAAAGAAAATATATGGCATCCTTTGATGAAGCATGGATGTACCAACCCTGGTTTGATCTGCTCAATTTCTCAAACATTCCAGGGTATCCAAACGTGGAGGATAAAGATGTTTTTCAAGCTGTTCCAAAGTTTAAGCCACTTGAAAAGTGGTCTACAAATCATGTCTTGGCATTTATAAAATATCTTGTGGCATGGGATATTGTGGAGGAGGACGCCAGAACGAGATTATTGGTAATATCCTTGACTTGCAGAATAATTAGTACGAAGAGAAATGGTATAAGAATCTTCCTCCCACGGGGATATCTTCATTTTTTCAATTAGTTGAGGTGATCTGCAATGACTTGAGCCCCTGGATGTGCGATAAAATTAGTGAAGCCATAAACTCTCTCCCAAAGAAGAAGGAGGTCCAGAAGGTCCCTGTTCCAGTAGATCCCTTTGAAGAGGGCCCGAAAAATCCTAAAACAGACCTTGTCACAAAAATACAAGATGAAGATTGAGATGGTTAGCTTGAAGAAACTATTGTCCAAGACCTTATGGATGTTAAGTTTTTTCTTAATTGCTTAGATGAGATTTTAAAACAATTTTCACTAGTAGGATCACTAAAAGAACAACAAGTACAATAACACAAAGAACACAAAGGTTTTCCTTGGGGAAACTGTTATCACATATATTGTAGCTGGGCTACCATGATGTAGTATTTAGATTTTATCTTTTCCTCTGAGCCAGACTTATTGATGGGGATACAACATGGATCATTTTTGTAGCATGAGCCATTCAGAACCTTTGTTCAGTAGCAAATACAGAGTATTTCCTTGCAAGGACTGAGATCTCCTTGTCCATTGAGATGATTTCAGTGATGATCTAGTTCATTTCAGCAGATTAGCAGATCAGATGCGGGACACACAGTTGCAGAGGGGCCTTATCAGTTGGAGACAGGTATATATGGTGAGATCAGGTATATGCCTCTTTGGTTTGAATTTGCTCTATGATGTATGTCAAACACCTATGCTTGTCATGTTAGGATGATTATGGTGACCTATGCTTATATGTACTAATGCTTGAACTTGTGTTATGACTAATCCAGGAACTTAATGTGAAGATTGTTGCTCATGCCATGCTCGAACAAATAGTAAACCTTAGTGCTAGGTTGGTTTCATGTATCGCTTGTCCCCATCCATTCAGTATCATCCATTGATTTTATCCCATGACTTAGACTATTTGCGACCTGTGAGATTGAAGATCTTTTCCCCACTTTGACCTCCAAGCATGATGGATCCCATGTTGTTCAGTGTCTCGGGTATGAGTTGTGCAACAAAATTTGTTGACACCTTGATCCGTCTAGGCCAGGAGAACCTGCTGGTGTTGGTTCTTGAGCTTAGGTGAGTTGGGTTTTGAAGTCTTGACCGCTCTGGTCGGTGTTGCCGCCTAATTCACACTTTAAGATGCAGGAAAGTCACAACCTGCTATGTGTGTCCTTGGGGGCAAGTGAGAGCTGGAGACCACTGTCACCACAGTCCACAACTCCTCCGTTTAGGCAAGATCCCAACAGAGCCAAGGGGGGTAGTCCCTATGGGAAAACTAAGTTCCAGGTTTATTAATTAATCATTGGTTAATTAAAGGGATCGTTTAAAAAGAGGCTAAGACATTATATAAAACAAGACCAGTGCCTATTACAATGGAGTCTAAAGATAGATTATGTCTTTATGAACTTTACAAATAAAAAGAGATTTTAATCTACGATTAAACTATAGCTTCGGTATTTAATAATGAAACATATGAATAAACAATATAATTATAAACAGTAATGAAATAAAACAAATGTATGGACAATGAAACAGATTTACAAGATGGCAGAAAATTGTTATGAATGAAGATTATTGAACCAGCAGTAAATTTAAAGTATGAAAAGATTTCAAGCAGTTAACATTCACCACATGATCATTTGCAGAATCAAAAGTAAAAAATGTACTGAGA
>LPNX010364509.1:54157-76653 GCA_001517045.1 Pseudotsuga menziesii | reverse complement strand
GGCAGCATAACAATAGCATGAGAGATCATGATTAATGAGGGAGTGAGACCCTCATTAAATAGTTGAGACAATCCCCAACTCTTTGAAGATAAATGGTTGAAATTAGATCTAGATCTAGGGTTTAATCCACACCACTAGATCTAGGTATTTGGCTTTCTATTCTTCTCCATTAATCTCCACCTTTAGATTAATTTTTAATCAAAGGCCACAAGCTTAATCCATGTCCAAGTATTCTCCATCTTTAGATCTAGGTCTTTGGATAAATATCCACCATTAAATGAGCTTTTAGGTTAAGAAATAAAAATGGAAAAATCATGGGCCCCAAGGTGGGCGCCCTCCTCTAAATTTGGCTGGACGTCTTCTTAATTGGTGGCTTTCTCCATAGGTAGAAACCTTCTTTTATGAGCTAGCGCCCTACTAAATACTTTAGCTAACCTCTACATGAAGTGGCGCCCATCTCTATTGTGTTAGCGCCCCACTAAATATGGGGCGTCCTCTAAACATGTGGAGTCTTCACTATATATGGCGGCTTCCTTTAAAAATGCGCCCCTCCAAATATAATAGCGCCCCTACTAGAATACAATGGCGCCCATCTAACATATAGCGCACCTCCAAATTTGGGTGTGCCTTCATCCATTAAAACGTGGGCCCTCTCCAATAGTAGCGTGGGTCCCTTCCATTTGGTGGCGCCTCCTCTAGATTAGCGTGGGCCCTCCATACCATAGCGTGGACACTCCAAATGAATGCGCCCTCTCTATATTACATAGTGCCTCCATCTTTTAAATGATAACTCTTCCATCTTTAGCGCCTCTCCAATAGTGCGGGTTTTCTCCTTTTATGCAAACGCCCCATCTCCAAACTTGGTGGCGCCTCCCTATTGTGGTAGCGCCGCCTTCTTATTTGGAGGTTTTATGCATGGACACCCCCCTTTAGACTTAGGGTTTAGACCACCTTTAAACTTGGGAATCCTTTAGCTAGGCTTTAGGTTTTTAACCTTTGCTCCAAAATTATGTTTAACCTTAGACTTAGACTAAAATAAATTTCACCTTAGATTTAAAAATTTTCAATTAAATTTTTAAATTTTCCCCATATTGACTTAGGAAAAATTAAAAAAATAACTTGAAAAATTAATATCTAGGCCATGGGGGGGTGTAAAACTTTGGAATAAGTTTTCCTAGGCTTAGGAATCCCCCAACCAACTTACCATGGCATTTCTTGATTTTTTACTTCAAAATCAAAAAATGTGAATTTTGACTTAGGGAAATTAATTAATTCCCTAGGAAAAATAGACCTTGCTTAGACAAAAATGGTCTATCTCCTCAACCACTCATCAGAATGACATGGGACTCGAAACAATGGCTTAGGGGGTTTCATAGCAATTAACTTTGCATTTATAGCCCCTATTACAAAATGCCATGCTTGAGCAATTACATTATTATATCAAAATTGAGTTAATTAATCACCAAGGGGTGAAATTAATTAACTAGGAAAAAATAAATAAAATACAACAACACAACGAAACTCCGCAAGACTCTAGACAAATGCCCAGCATGGTCATGAATCACACTTTAAAGCCTTAGCCACCTCATGGAATTGACTGGTAGAAACCCGTCACAACTTTGGAGGATTTTGAGTGAAAACCAAACCGATTAAACTCGTTTGTACAACAAGATCAATTGGAAAGGGAAAAACACTCGATGAGGGGACTTCCCTAACAACCCGTTCCATGGTGTGGCATCCGTATCATATGACCCACACTAGCACATAAAATTACATTAATTTTCCCACGCAGGGGAGCGGACATTTCGTTTTACAAAGGGGCAATAGCCCTGCAGAAGTGAAAAATCCTCAGATTTTTCTAAGGTACAATTATGTACAACTTCTTGTACATGGAGTTGCCACCCAGTCGAAATAGGTGAGCAACAGTCGGTTACCCTGATGTTTGGTCCTAACTATGGATATTCCCCCTAGTTGCCCGAAGAGTTGTCAGTTAAAAATTGAAGCAATATGTCTACCATCATTACATGCATTATGTGGCATATGTTATATATTACCAGCGTAGATCCAAATCCTAGGCTCTATCAAGCGCCGAGAGGGATCAAACCTCTTCTTAGGTATCCATTGATTTGATTCAAACCAAAAGACACATCTTATTATTTAAGGTCCACATATAATATTTTTATTATTAATATTTAATATTATTTATGGCCGACATATAATATTTATTTATTTTTTATTTTATTAGGAACGAACATTACAACATTTCCCCATACATGGTTTTAAAACCACATGCAAGGCCCTCCTACAACCATGGGTTGTTTAGGAGGCCTTGCACATGGTCTTAAAACCATTTGTAAGGCCCTCCTAAACCATGTACAATAAATTTTAAAACCATGGGTTGTTTAGGAGGCCTTGCACATGGTTTTAAAACCATGTGCAAGGCCCTTATAAACCATGTACAATAAAACCATGGGTTGTTTAGAAGGCCTTGCACATGGTTTTAAAACCATGTGCAAGGCCAACATTTTTTTTAGGATAATTCAATTTTTTATTTTTTATTATTTTTTTAGGTAGGAACATTACAACATCTCCCCCATATTGTGTTTTTTCGTGACCCACATTTTTTTTACGGATAATTAAATTTTTACTTTTTTATTGTTTTGTTAGGTAGGAAGATTACAACATTTCCCCCATATTAGGTTTTTTTTTGGCCGACATTTATTTTGGCTTATAATTAAAAAAAATATTTTTATTAATAAAAGTAACGTTACGTAACGTTACAAGATCTCCCCCATACTAGGCTGTAGAGCGCCTCTCGGCGCAATGAAATGCAAACCCATAAATAAAGTTGCAAACTGTGTCTTTAGACACAACTCAAAGAGGGCTATGAAATGAAATTATGAAAGGCCTAAATAAAGCAGTGGATAAACAAATGCAAAATCTAAAGACTGTTGGCCATCTTATCAAGAATGTAACGATTAATTCCTCACGGAGCCCACGGGTTTTGACGTGATATGGAGTAAGGGACAACTAATTCTAAGTGTCCCCTAAGATCTCTTCACTACAATTTCTTGTGTACTCAACGCAAGAGTCCTAGAAAAGATCCTCAAGGAGCTTGATTCTTAGCTTGGATGTGAATCGTAGACATGTTGTTAAAGTTAAATGGACCCTTCTCAGATCAATTGATCCACTTGTGAGACACCACCATTCCCTATTGTTTATCTGTCATGCATATGTCATTGTAGTTGTGTGTATTTGTCATCATTCGAAGAGATCACAAAGTCAAAATCGGTCAAAAGTCATTACCCTTTTCCTTAGCCTTTGTTTTCCATCCTCACCCAGCAACAGTACATTGTTTACACTTTGTAAGTATGGCATGAACAAACAGACTTCTAGGAAGTTTCAAGATTCTTCAGAAGCACAGGTATATCTTCTATTATTATTATTGTTGTCATCGTGATTATGAATAACATTGATTTAAGTTTGGTTTTGATATACACCATTAGAGCATTTCTTACCTTGGATGCTTACAGGATCGTATTGATACATCATCTCACCTTCAGTTTAGATACTTTGACCTAATCAACCCAGTTGACCAAGTCAAGCACGGTTCCCAAGGCAGTGACTTAGAAAACAACATGGTTTATATTTGTTCCAGACATGCCCAGGACCAATACTGCAGTTTCAGTTTTGAGAGTTTGGCTCCAATTCTCCTGAAAAGTGATTATTACCACTTCATAATTGGCCAAATGATCAAATCTTATTACAGATGGCAGTATGTTTGGTTCTCCTAGAGCATTGCAGTGTTCCAAGGGGTATGAGTAGTCACTTATACCATTCTTCTATGTCTCCAGATCATCCAATGCAGTTAGTTTGCCCCAGTTCTCAGCCTAAATGAAGTTATGATGATTTTTATTATTTTCAGAGGATGTACCATTAAAAAAATGAACTAGAAAAAACATTGAGGAAATCGATTTGGCTTGTGTGGTCAAGGAAATGGCAAGGGAATGCTTCTAGATGATTTATTATGGCTCTCCAGACATATCTACACCAGTTTCATCTAGTTTGATGTTCCGGATTATTTTTTGGGCTCTCATAGGGAGAACGTCCCCCATAGGAAGAAATTGGACAAAATGGCCAAAATAAAAGTGTATAAATCAAGTTGTATCTTTAGAAATATGTATGGGGGACCCCCTAATGACCCGCCCATGGCCCCTAAGTGTCAAACTTGCAAAAATAATGATTTATCATGTTGTAAAAATTGGCTTTATGAGGTAATTCACCCCCCTCTTGACTTAGTCATTTTGATCCATGTAAAAGTAATCTCCAACATTGATGATGTTATAATTGTTAGACACTGAGAGGGGGGTGAATCAGTGTGAAGCCAAATTTATAACTTTTCTTAACTTGTCACAATTAACTACCAAATCATCATTACATTATTCTACCAATCTCGTAATCAAAACATCTTTCACTTCATCATTCACGTATCATAAGCATTTGATTTATTAAGAACCATAATACAACAGAACACAATATCATATAATTTTGTAATCTTTTGTATTAGTTTTGGTCCGGCTACAACCGTTAGGTAAAATCAGCACCTACTGATACAAAGAGCACCTACTCTGCATCTAGGACCCTGCCTGGTTTTCTTAGACCCTGCTAAGAAGGGTTTGAGGTATCCTAACCTCAAACGCAAGATAAGCTTGCTTTTACAATTAAAGCTCACGGTCACAACATCATCAATCACATCAACATCATATCAGTGCTATTATCAGTTGTTCATCATCATTCTGTCCACATCATCATTCTGTCCATCAAATTGCTGCCAGCATCATACAATCATCCTTTCTTACTGCAGTACATACACATCATATCAATCTGTTCATCACAAGCACTGTTGCCCTATCAACATATCATTTTGTCCATCAATTCTTGCACATCATTACTGCTGGTCATAGGTCTGCTCATCCTCTTCTCTGCTCATTATTCTTCACTGCAGCAATACTGATCATTAAGGTTCCAAGACTACCAATCTTGTCTACCTTGTCACTGGTCATGTCTAACTGTCAACTGCATATGTCTACACATGTCCTCAAGGTCTATTCATGAAAGTCTACTCATCAAAATAATTGCTTGCCACAAACCACTTGTCTACCACCTCATCATGTCACTTGTCAATTCATTCTGATTTCTCCTCTGCTCAAGACATAGACAAATTTCTGCCCTCTAATCAGTTTGTCAAAACCTGCCTGTTACAATTACTTCTTCAAGTCTTTAACCTGTCTACTAGCTTGTCATCAATCAATCATCTTCTAGGGTAGTAATGCATCAACATGATGAAGTGTTTAGCATCCAGCATGCATCATATAGAGTTTACAGTGATCTTACCTTTCATTGGCTGTGCATCAAAACTTTGGACTCCCTACCTGGGATATGTATGACTACTGTAGAAGACTTCAAACCATTCTTCGTATCATCATCCTCATACAATGCATCATTGTGTAGCATCACATCATAACATGCATTAAGTGTACATCATCTTACACCTGTACAACTATTCCTGTACTTACTCTACTGATGTATATTATTGTACATACTCCACTTTTTAAGATGCCACTGTGTACATCATTATCATCATCATAGTGATCTCTCAAGCTTGACTGTGCATAGACCATATGTATTATAGAAGATGTCAATTCCAGTCATCATCATCCTTGCACCAGCAGTGTATATTACAAACCTGAGCTGAGTGTGTCTGGTGTGGAAGGCCTTAAGTTTAAACTGTTTAACCTTCAAGAATTCACTGTGCAAGGCTCAACTCCACCATCAAAACTTGGACTATTCAATCTCATAAATTCAGACTGTAACCCTCTCCAAGAACTTGGACTGTTCATGCATCTTCGAACTATATCTATGCTCAATCAAAAAGCCCTGACCAAAGTCATAACTCAGACTAAGAAAGGCTTCATGGAAGTATCACACATCCCCAGCCTTCTTTACCTTCTTCCACACTATTCTTCAACAGTTCTTTGTTGCATCTTTTCTGCAAACCTCAGTCACCACAGGCATATTGCTCTAATCAACAAATTTTCTTAAGTCTGTCTCAATCATTGCCACCAAACTTAACTGCAGATAACTTCAGACTTTATAATACCAGATTCCTAACTAGAGTTACATACCTTGGATGCTCTTTGAAAAATGCCAAGTCTGAGTTTCCTCATCTTGCTAGGGAAGATACCTTCATCTTTCACTTACCTTGGTTAAAGCCTGAATTTTCTCTTCTTATCTTCAGTCAACTTATGAAGGTCTTCTTAAGTTGTGCATGCACTTTGTGTCACCTCAACCAATCAGCTATCATCCAGGATTGTCAAACTACTGCTCATCTTTATCACTTGTTTGTAGTGTACTGGTTAGACTCTAAAACTTATCATATCATCATGTCTGAACAAATCAAACAGTTCTGTGGTATGCCTTGGCTGCCATGAGCTGTGGTATGCCCTAGCTGGGATCTGAGAAGTAAAACACACTCAGCCTTTATGCCTTCAACTTCCAGTGTTGTATCTTCAAGATGGACCCCACTGATGTCATTTCAATCCTTCAAAATGCCAATTTGAATTTTAAACATCATGGATTTGGATTAAGGAAGGCAGCAATAACACATGAAAACCTTGGACTGTAAATTCGGGACTGTCATAGAAAGATGGACTGCTACCACCGAATTCCACAGTTGAAAGAGAGGTTTGTGTATCAGTTTGCAATTCTGCTCCCACGAATTTTACAGTCAAACTACCTCAATTCACACAGTCAGCGAGCTTTTCATCAGTGCAACGTCTTTGAGCTTGTTTATCTTTGGTGGATTGACCCCAGGCAAGTCCAAAAGGACTGCTGTAAATTTGTGAAAGAAAGGGAAAACAAAGACCACTCCTCCACCGAATCTTACTGTTGCTACCATCGAGACATACTGCTGCTATTGTTGACTCCAACAACCCACAAGAAAATTCTGCCGTGGAACTTAGATAAGGCTGCTGCAAAAACAAAATCAAAACCCCAAAAAAATTTGACTGCTATTGACTGCTCCTTCTCTCAGTCTTCTGCTGCTGCAACAAAGCCCATTTGTTTTCTTCTCTTTCTCTGTAAATTCGGACTATTGCTACCTCCGAATTTCACAGTCAGCCTCAGTTGAAAAATCTCAGAGCTGATTATTGTTCAAGATAAGAAAACCACAAAAAAAAAAATTTGTCTGCTCCTTCTGCGGCTGCCAGACCTCCGAATTTCCACAGTAGTCCACTTGCCTCAGTCCACAAAAAAAAATCTCAGAGCAGATCCGAAATTTCACATTCAAATAATGAAACTTGGTGGGGTATTTATAGTAGATTTCCAAAAAAAATTATGGAGCCGACCTTCAAAAAAAAATTAATTTTTAAATTTAAATTTAAATTTATTTTGGAGCTGACTTGTCATTTTTTTTGTTTTTATTATTTTAGTATTTTGTTATACAAGTCTTCTTCAATGGTCAATCTTATGTCACCACATAATAGTCAACAAGTACAAGAGGGCTTGTCTTCAAGCCATCAAGGTCATCATATATTCAAGTTCACCACAAGTGATAAGGGCATCATCATATCATGACTTACCTTCAAAGGGGTATCGTGGACCCTACTACCAATCACCAACCATTGAAGATCCCAATAGAAGGCAATAGTACCACATGATGACTAAATGATCCCATTAGTCAATAAGAGGGCTTCTTCAACAAGGTTATCATCATCTTCAACCACACAAGAAGTCCCACAATGCCTTCACCATTCCTTCAAGGGTGCAAGGACCATCAAACCACCATTTGTAGGAGTGCTAAGTCTTTCTCATGCCCTAGGATCATCTCCAAGGGTTCCAAGACCCCATCAACCCACACATGACCACATCATCTCTTTCAAGGGTTTAAGAACCATTAAACCATCAAGTGTGGGTCCAAGGACTTCTTCATGGCTTCTTTATAAAGCAAGGGGCTTCATGAGCTTCTTCAACCACCTCAGCCACGCAAGGGGACCTCTATGGGTCAAGATCCATCATGACATCGCCTGTGGGGTTGCCAGTCCTTCTCTTAGGGTACCATGACACCATCAGAGCATGAATGACCACAGAATGGGTCATTCATGCTTCTCCGTCGTCTACCAAGGCTTCAGGACCATCTCTAGGGTCTTCAGTATCATTAGCAGGGTCTTTAACATCTTCAGCAAAGTGGTGGATTCAAGATCCAGCCTTGTGGGTACAGGGACCTTGTCAACTGGGTACAAGGTGCTTCAAGGTACAAACCCACTCTGTAAGGCATCAAGGCACTGTAGGTGGGTCTTGGTGGCCTCAATGACATGCTGTGGGGCCACTGCAAGTCCATGTTGGCATCAATGACAATTTCATCAACAATAATCTCAACCATTGGATGAAAAAGTAAGTTAGGGTTTGCATCTCTCAAAAGATATATAAAGGAGAGACCCCTCTCATTGTATCCCATCGGGAAATTTTGCACTCTTGGCTTTGGATATTTGAATAAAGAGATTTTTGCAAAAATTCTTGGATTTTCTTTGTGGGATGTTCTTGTCTATGATTGGAAAGTTTATCTTGCTTGGCATTTGAAATATTTCTCTAGGGTATCAAATATTTTTTGGAAGATAGCGTTTGCATGCAAGAGGGTGTTTTCTCTTGGGGCATTTTTGTGGATCTCCCAACTCGTTTCTCTTGAAGAAGTTTTCATAATAAGGGGGTTTTTCAATAGTATCTTTGATCTTTGATATGCAATCCGATTTTCTTGCATTTCCAGTGTCTTTTTCATGTGTAGCAAATCTTACTTTCAGTAGTTTGACCGTGTAGGGAAGAGGGGCGCACTACCTCACTTGGGCAAATTGTTTCGACTTGGTACTTCGTCAAAATTGCTTCAAATTGACCGAGACAATATAAATCATCTTTTGCAAGGCATTTACAAGATTTTCCGGGTAAGATGTACTAATAATCTCTTGTTTTAAATTTCTATTCCATTAGTTATAAAATTCTCTGGTGAAACTCTCATTTTAAAACCCTCGATTTTTAGATTTATAGGATCTAGTTTGCGGCTGGCTTTAAAACTTAAAACCCACCTTGGAAATAAATTAAAACCCCTTAGTTTAAATTTTCATGATCATCAGACTCCATTTGCCCGTCTTAAGCATTGGTTTACTTCTTAGGGGAAGACACCCTCCTTGGGAGGAGTGGGTATTTCAGAAACCACAAACTGGTATTGTTGTTTTCGCTTTCTTTTGCTTAATCTTACATCCAGCAATCAATTTGAGTATCCAATTTTGTTTAATTTCACCGTTTTTTCCTAGATCTCATTTTTTTGCTTAAAACCCTAGGGTAAAATTGGGGCTTTTCACCTGGATGCTTGAAATCTCTTAGTAATAGTTTTAAACTCTAATTAACTATCCCAATAAGAGATTCCAACAAGTTTCCTTGGGTCATCTACTCATTTTCCTTATTTTAGGGCTATCTTGGTCATAGGGACGCCCTCTAGGCTTAGTATTTTCACCGAGTCTAAAGTGCTGATATCCTTGACTGGCATGACATCTGAGTTCTTTCAGAGATCTTGGATATTGTAGGTCGCGACTTTAGTTGCCTTTCCTTTATCGTCCTGAATAGGATCACCTTACGAGGCAACTACAAGATTCATGATAACAGAAACCACAAGGGAAAAAACCCCGCAAAACTTCCTCAATATAGAACTCAACCAAAGCAGTGTAAAATCTAGACAACTGCTTCTCTCTTCTTTTTGGCGCACTTGTTCTTCTCTCTCTTGCAAACTTGCTTGAGTGAGTGTGTACAAATGAACAAGAGCGCCTCCCTATTTATATTTGTCACTTGAATTGACCTAGGATCTAACAAGGCCAACTAGTCTAACTGACAGGGTCGACTTGTCTAGAAAGACACCAAAAATAATATTTATTATAATGACACTTGGGTACTATTGACCCAACTTACATCTGGAGGCTAGAGGGTTACATTGATTCTTTAATGACTCTTACATGACCAAACTCATCTCCTGATGAAGGAATACAATCAATACATCTGGAATATCTTCTGAAGTTACAATACTTTGACAGTGGATGACATCATAAGCCCTATGTCCGATGATGAAGTCACTCCTGAAGGTGAGGATGATGTCGATCTCAAAAGGGAAGACCGAGAAGTTTTAGTTGAAGAGATTGAAGAACAAAAAGAAATGGCTAGTTATCCTTGCCCTCAGGACACAACTTCTTATGATATCTCACCCCTATGGGAGGAAAATGATAGGATTCTTGAAGACGGTGATTATTGCAGGTTTATGGGTCCACCACTTTATGATTCTTCAAGACCTATGTTGTTTCCAAACCCTTCAGTGACGCATGATTTGAAGAGGAAGTCAATAAAATTTTCCTGCCATGTTTTGAGAATTTTTTTTATCCGGTACTGGTAAGTTCTCAATGATGCATTTCAATGGAACTAAGACAGGTATGTGGACAAGTATAATTTTCACTTCTCATTTCCATGATATTTATTGTTTATCTTTTTGCTTGAAATGTGAAGATATGAATTTGGTGATGACAATTTCAAACTTTTAAAGATTATTGGGGATACTAACATGATTATTACAAAGATGAATAACATGTTTACATGTCCAAAAGAATGCTTGAGCAGGTGGGTGCAGGGATATGTTACAACTAACCTTCAAAGATACTCATGAAGATTCCCAAGGCTCACCTTTGCAAATGATACCCCAAGTCCATAATCAGACAACCAACTCTATGCAAAAAAAATTCTCAACACAAATATATGATGGAGACAGTGTATACGTGAGCCTGGTACACGCTAGGATAGATAAAGCTTGTGAAAGTAACCATTCTCCGTGGCAAGAATTTCAAGGTTTCCACATTCAGTCATTACATCTCCATTTCGAGAAAGATACTGGTATGTACTCAACTTATCCTTGATGAGATCTTGCCTTGGATTATCTCTAAAGACAAAGGAAGAAGGTCCGATATGAATGATACGCTCATCTGGCTACATTGGTGGTATGATTTCACTTGACCTTTTTTTCTATTATGATGATTAGGGTAGGTAGGGTTAGTTTCATTTTCAGTTTTGCATTTACTGTTACCCATGCATTGCACTTGTCGTTTTTTCATGTTGAGTTAATTGCATTTCATTTTGAACAAGGCAGGACAAAAGTGTCTACCTCCGATGCATTAATGTCTGTGTGTTAGATATGTGCACAAGTCTACAGGTACCCGGAGTATTATGAAGGTTCTCATGCACTCCCAAGAAGAGCACATGTCCCACAATTGGAGCCAGTGTTAGGCTTATGCTTTTCTACAATGCTCCAACAGGTCATTTGGCAGAAAGCTTAATAAGGTCACGTGTGGGTTGTTCGTATGTGGATGGCCATGGTCGGGCCGCTTGATTTTACTCTTGGAAGTACTCTGGCTCAGTGGCATTGTTGACTGCCCTTTGTTGGGGTTTTTTACCCTGGGGTTGGTGTACAAGGCTTCCAAAGGGTAGCTCATTGGGTCACATGACAACGACCCTTTTTCTACTTTGAGAGGTGACTATTACTTCATCCAGGAAGGCTCTCCTTGGTCTATCACCCCTCACACACCCCACTTGGACCTTCTCTGCCTTGATTCAACCCTCTCTAGCCAAATCGACCCTATGGCATCGTCGTGTTGATCAAGCCTCAAGCTAAGGCAAAGGGAACGTTGAGGGACTATTTTCATCATTCTAGGGTTAGTAGGAGCATGATGTCCTCCTTAGCCTCACTCTTGCAATCACAGTGAGGCCTTGGCTTGCTTAGTTTCGCACTTTTCATCATTTTATGTCAGTTTTAGGGTTTAGTCCCCAACATGTGGGTGGAAACCCCTAATTTTGTGTTATTTAGAATATTTTAGTATTTTTAATGTTTTAATTTCAAATTGACAAATTAAAACATGTAAGCTTGATAAAAATTAAATCTTGTACCAAAATGGATATAAATATCCATTTATTCTTCATTTCTAAAGCACAAGGCTTGAGATAAAACATTAGTATTTTACTTTTTTACCCAAATTGACTCTCCTAAAGTGATCCTAAATTGATGTGCACCTCTTGGATGATGTCTTTCTTTGCTTGAAGTGGAAGTTGGAGAATTTTCTAGGGTTTTTATGCATATGCAAGGTTGATGCTAAGAATTGTTTGACTAATACATGCACAAGGAGGATCTAGGGCTTTTTTCTTTATCTTTCTTTGTTAAAAGTTGGTTAGTTTATGTTTCTTAATGGATTGAATGGTGGTGTATGGCTGCATTTTTTCTGCTCTAAGGTTTCTTACCAGCTTTTTGTATTTGCATGGTGGAAAACACTCTCTGTAAGAGGTTTTCTCTTTTCTAGGTGCTAGATCTCTGATTTTTGCCCTAATTAGGCTCCTCCAACGAACCCTAGAGGTTGTTGTTGGATGACCTAATTTGGAAGCTAAGAGAAACTATTCCAAGAGGAAGGTTGGTCACCATCCCTCATGGACAACGGTTTAAAGTACTTATCTTTAAAATCCTAATTTTATCAATTTTTAATAAATTCCAATACTTCACATGTAATGTATTGCATTTGCATGGTTAAATTAGGTCTGCAATTTAAAATTTAAAAAAAAAAATCTAAAAACTGAATTTTCCAAAAATTCAAAAAATATAATTTTTTAAATTTCTGGGCCACCCTAAAATTTCGGCCTACCTTCCTATAATCTCGGCCTGCAATTTTAGCCCTAAAAGCCCTAGGGCGTCACCCATATAGACCTGTTTTTTTACCTTCAAAACCCTAATCCGAAATCTGCAGCAGTTGTCAAAATCAGTTAGGGCTTTCATGATTTTCACTTTGGTTGGCTAAGTGACCTCGGCCTCCCTTGAGGGCTCTCTATTTGCCTAAAACGAAGTTCTCTTGTACTTACAGCCTCCACATTTGAACTTTGACAAATTGGTTTATAACTTTATTTGCTGCCCCTGTCAAAATTAATTGCAGATTTGCCAAATAACTTCGATCTCCCTTCTAAATGCCTCTTGGTAACTAAACAAGGTCTGGTTTAAGCCTTTTTTGAAGCAACGTTATAGCGCTATTGTTTGTGATGCCATAGTGGACTGGTTAGGGCTTTCCGGTGGCAGCTTTTTTTTCAGACCTTTCCTCCTCCAAAACTGTGATATCAAGATACATATTGACATCTATCATTTGAACTTGTACGCATTGTGTATTTTGACGTTGAAAGGCATAGTTTACAGCTGGCATCTTTAAGTAGTTCTTAAAGATAAACTTATTAATACAATCTGCTCCAAAGGTGACTACTCAACAATACTGTTACAGTGTTGATTTCGGTGACATTCTAATCCTATAGACAACTGCTGATGCTTGCCTATTGTGAATGCCAATTGCTGTTATCAATGATATAGTGTGATTGCTGATTGAGTTCAAGCTAGACTTCTATATTTTGTTATCTGTCGGCACACATAGTCCTTACAGGGGCTGCTTAAATATTTGCACTAATTGTTTGATCATACATCTGATGCAAGCTGCCTGTATACAAAGTTAATAATTGGTCAAGATAATAGGGAATGCATATTACAGTGATATTGCTACCTATTTAGAATGCGAGTTTGATACAAGATTACATCGGAAAGTCTAAGAAGTGTATTGATGACATATGGTAGAATCTTCTGCTACTGTGCTCAAGTTAATTTGAAGGAAAGACTTCCTGAATTCATTTAATCATTTAATGAATCCTTAATCATTTAATAAGCAAGCTTAACAAATGAATTCATTATTGTGACTGCTAATACTTCAGTGCTCACACTAGACAAACATTTAATTGGACGCATACTTGCTGGACTAAAACTTTCACTAGAATGTCTTCTTCATTCTCTATATGACTCCATTAAAGGCACTGATCTCGTCTTGAGGCTGTTGGAGGTAGTGGTGTGTGGTGTCGGCAGGTATCACTAAGGGCTCTCCCCTTGGGACAACACTGGATCCCGAAGAAGTTACGAGATTGGACAAAGGTGACAATAGTCCAACCCTCTCTTATGATTGCCTTTCACTAGAAAGTACAACCTGCTAGTTTGATCAGTAACACATTGGATGCAAAATGTGTCTAAAGGTTGACTGAAGGTAAGGGTTATTGGTGCCACGTCATAACTATATCGCTTGATTCAGAGAAAAACTGGATAAGGAATCCAATAAAAAAAATGGTATGATGCTTCTATTACTTAGAGAGCAATGCCCATGGCCTTCCCTTAAATAGGAGATTGTCAAGGATAAGGAATAGGATGAGAGTAAGGATTGGTTCTGACCCTTGGATTGGGAGGGGTATTAACTATCGGTTAGCTTGATTGAGAATCTCCATAAAAATGGTTATCTGTGTCTTAATCAAGCTACCTATTCAAATTTAACCACCATATGGAAGCAAGAGTGGAATCAGATGCCATGCTTGGTTTTAAAGGCAAAGATGATGTTGACTAGGAGAGATACATTTCAATATTAAGGTCTAGTCATGTGAGAATCAAAGAAGAGGACAAGCTCATATGGGGAACAATCCAACCAAAGGAATATATATCCCAAAATTAAAATATCAAACTTAAGTGTTGAAGCAAGGGTAGAAGGTATGGAATGGTGGTAGAAGGACATTTGGAAGTTCAAATGCCCTTCAAAAGCTCATGCATTTATGTGATTAGCTCTAAAGAATAAGGTTCTCACATGGGATATCCTACAAAAGAGGCAATCATGGTCCTGGTTGGTGTATTGTGTAGGGAATGTGATGAGTCCATTGTCCATATGTTAATGTTTTGTCCTATTGCTAGTCAGGTATAGAAGGAATTAGAATTATGTACAGGTCTAAGGAACATCTAGGGTGGTAATTCTATCAATGAAGGTTTGCAAGAGTGGTCTAGTAATCCTATTGTAAAATCAAAAAAATCATTGCCTCTAATTGCTACTTGGGGGAATATGGATAGCACATAACCCTCAAATTTTTGAAGGCAGTTATATCCCTCCCATCTGTTAGTTTTTACAAGATTATAGCAGTATAACTTAATTGCAAATAAACAATAAGATCTCTAGAAGAAAGGCAGAGCACAAAAACAAAGAACGCAAGAATTTATCCTGGGAAACCCATTCGGGAAAAAACCCTCCAAACCTTCGTATATAGATGATAGCTTCTAAAAGCAGAGAGAGAGAGAGAGAGAGAGATCTAAGATACAACCCCAAAAAACACTCCTAGTTGCAGTAGCGCACCTTATGTTGGAGCGAACTTGTTGTGAGTGAGTGAGTGAATGAGGAGGGGTGCCTCCTATTTATACTGATATTCCAAGTGACTTTTTACTGGGCCGACTTGACAGTCTTACTGGGGTCGACCTACCTTGGGGAAATACAAAAATAATTTTATTTTATTCTTTTCTTGTGTAATATTTCCCCAGGGTTTACATTGATTCTTTCTAGGGTTTACATGAGTAATTACATCAGTATGATCTCCCATTGGAGGTACAAGGAAATACAATACAAGTACAATAAGAATAACTTCTGAAGTTGCACGATTCCCAACACTCCCTCTCAACAAAGAAGGTATTCTTCGGATATGGTCATCATCAACATCATCAACATCTGAGTCTCTTCTGTACACCTCATCTGTCTCGATCATCTCTATACCTACTGAAGGTTGTCAACACAGTCTCCGTCTGTCCAGAGGTGTCATCATGTATCTGATCCACTCAGTCCATCGGTAGATCCATTCGTTCTACAACTCTACACAATCCATTGGAGAGCACAACATCTCATCTACTACAAGTTCATCTCTAATCGAGAACCAGGACATGCTTCACACAACCATCTACTACCACCAGTTCATCTCAAGTGTTGGTGGGAATTCTACACCAAGTTGAGAACCAGGGCTGGTGGGAATTCTCCTACATCGGGTTAAGAACCAGGGTAAATAGAGGTCACTAATGTACACCACCCTCTACTACCAATTCATCTCAAGAGCTGGTGGGAACTCTCCAACACCAAGTTGAGAATTAGAACGTATAGTGGTCATCAATGCACACGGCTGTCTATTTTCGGCCCGTCTCAAGATGTTGACGGGATTTCTCCCATACCAGGCTAAGAATCAGGGCGAGCAGAGGTCACCAGTCTACACGACCATCTACTACCAGTTCGTCTCTAGAATTAGTGGGAATTCTCCTACACCAGATTGAGAACCAGAACGAGTAGTGGTCACCAGTGCACACAACCATCTGCTACCTTCCCATCTCATAATGCCAATGGGATTTCTCCCATAAAAGGATGAGATCTGGAACGAGTAGATGCACCAGTGTCAAAACAATGTAGATGTCCGTCTCAACTTTCCCTCTCCACGAGGGATGCATTTTCTTCTACTCCAAGTCTCTGCGAAAATAATCAAACTTTGTCTTAAGAAGAGGCTTGGTAAGAATATCTGCAATCTAGTCATCTGTCATAACATACTGTAGCTCGACCGCACCTTTCTGCACCATATCACGAATGTAGTGATATCGAATCTCTATATGCTTCATCTTATCATGAAATACGGGATTCACTAACATCTGTATACAACTTTGACTATCAAAGTGAATCACAGTTGTGCCTGGAATCTGACCAAACAATCCTGTAAGGAGTTTTCGAAGCCGTACTGCTTCTCGGGTTGCTGTACTAGCAGCCATATACTCGGCCTCTGCAATGTTGAGTGCTACTGATGCTTGCTTCCTGCTGCACCAAGAAATTACTGCAGAACCCAAACTGAAGCAATATCCAGAAGTACTCTTCCTATCTGCAGCACATCCAGCCTAATCTGAATCAAAAAATCCTTGCAATGTCAAATCGCATCCTGAAGCATATCTTAGTCCATATCCCGCAGTGCCACGTAAGTATCTGAGAACATGTTTTGCAGTAACCTAGTAAATCTACCTTGGGTCACACATACACTGACTGAGAGTGTTCACAACAAAACATATATCTGGCCCGGTGTTCGTCAGATACATCAGAGATCTAATCAACTGGCGATATATGGTGGGATCAATCAAATCAAAATTTGAAGCAGATTCCCTCAGCTTCTCTAGATTCGCATCCATCGGAGTAGCCATGGACTTGCAGTCCAACATCCTGAATCTCTTTAGAATATCAATGGTATATTTTCCTTGACTTGGGAAGATTTGCTTCTACCTCTGCCAAACTTTTAGTCCCAAAAAGTAATGCATCAATCCAAGGTCCTTCATTTCAAATCCGAAGGCAATCTTCTTCTTTCACCATTCAATAACTTTCTCATTACCTGTGAGAAACAAGTCGTCCACATAGATAACCAAAATCAGTGGCTCATTATCCTCAATCTTGTAATAATGATTGAGATCTGCATCACTCTTGGTGAATCCCAAGTTTACCAAGTATCCGTCTATTCGTCCATACCAAGCACGAGGTGCTTGCTTGAGTTCATATAATGCATTTTTCAGTTTACATGCGTGAGACTCCTTTTCATGGACAATAAACCCTTCTGGTTGTTCAATATAAACTATTTCCTCAATGATACCATTGAGGAAAGCGGTCTTTACATCCCATTTGGTGCAGCTTCCATCCCATAGTTGAAGCAATAGCAATGATGAATCTGGTGGAAGTATATCGAGCCATAAGAGCAAATGTTTCATCATGGTCAATTCCCTCTTTTTGAGAGAATCCTATGGCAATAAATCTGGCCTTGTGTTTTTCCACACTACCATCTGCTCTGTGCTTAATCTTGAAAAGCCATTTGGAAATCACTACTAGCTTCCCCTCACGTTTCGGTACAGCCTCCCATGCGTCATTGTTCATGATGGACTGGAATTCTTCCGTCATGGCATCCTTCCAAACTTGGTGTCTGGATGCTTCTTCATACGTGGTAGGTTCTGAGTCAAATGATGTGACTCATCAAAGCTACATAACTCGAGAACCTCTGAGGTCTTTTGCTTTCCCGATAGGTTCCATGTAACGCTTTGTGCCCCTCTGCATCCTGCAAAGTCTGTTGTGCCCATCTAGGCCTTTTTCAACCTACTGTCATATTTGTGGGAGCATCAATTGGATTAATGGGATCGATCGGTTCATTCTTTTCTTCAGACTCCCTCTTAACTTTTGGAGGGGGAGATGATCTCTTCTCTTCATCATCATCAATCTCCATATCAAATCCTCTTCCTTTTCGGATAGCCATCTCTTCTTCAAAGGACACATCCCTGCTGACTTCGATCTACCTCGATCCTGGGATGTATATTTTGTAAGCCTTTGAAGACTCACTGTATCCCATGAATGTTCCCTTCTTGCCTGAGGATTCTAGTTTCGTCCTTTTATCCTTGGGCACATAAATGTAGACTGGGCATCCAAAGATACGAAGGTGGCCCACTTCTAGCTTCATTCCTGTGAAGGATTGTTTCGAAGTCATGTTCTTCAAGATTTTATTGGGGCATCTGTTTTGTACATAAACAATTGTTTTGGATGCTTCTGCCCATAAGAACATTGGTAGACTTTGATCATGTATCATGGATTTGGCTGCCTCCACAACCATTATGTTCTTTCTTTCCGCAACCCCATGTTATCACCCGCCTTGTAGTTGCCTGTGTGAGGTGGATCCAGGATAGATGGTAGAGGGGCAAGCAACTAAGGGGTGGAACCACGACTGCCTAGACTCCCAAATGGATGGTTGTCACGTCAATCAAGGCAGCCTTCACTTTATGTTATCCTAGTCTAAGACAACAATGGGGTAGACCCTGATCTGCTCCCCACAAGAGAGATCGGACCAAGACACCAGAAGAAAATCAGATGGGGCTTCAGGGTACTTAAGGTGCAAGATAAATGGAAACCCTAGCTCTAGGGTTAAGGTACTAGCAACTGATGGAGATGACCAATGTCTTGGGAAACGTAACTGTGACAGGGTGAGCAAGAACAGAGTTGGGACTGTCTAGTACCAAGGGGACAATCTCAGTGAAAGATAGGTGACTTGAGTTATCAGTAGGCGTTGGCAAAAGGAATAGGAGTGAGGTCAAGTTGGGGCTAGCGCTAGTTAGGAGATCAGTGCCTTGTGTGTATTGGGCAATGGAGTCAGCAGTAAACCAACGTTTCAGAGAATCCACCTGGGAGACACCTTGATCTACGAACCCAAAAAGTAGTTGGTCCAAAAAAGCTAAGGTATAGGAAACCCAGCTCAATGGATGGCTAGCGCTAGGGCTTAGAAGGACAGATCTACAGTTCTAAGGTCACCTAGAGGCTAATGGCTCGGCGTTGAAGGAGAAAAGAGGTCAGGATGACCTGATCTACCAACCCAAGTCGGGAAATCAGCAGAAAAATCAGATCTAGAAAAGTCAAAATCTGATGATGGCGCTAGGAGGCTGAAAACTGATTTTTCAGATCTAGGGCAAACCGAAAAGAACTAGCTCAGCGTTGGGGGTGTTCTGGAGTGCCTGGGCCCTGATCTATCAGCCTATCTTGTCAGATTTCAGAAAAAATCACTTCTGGAAAAGTCCAGTTTTCAATGAGGGCGCTAGGGTTGTTTCAGTAAATTTTTCAGATCTAGGTCAAATGGTCAAGCAATTGGACAGCGTTGGGGTTGATTTAGGCTATGTGGCACCTGATCTATCCATCTGTAAAGTCAAAATTTAGAAAAACTCAAAACCCTAGCAGGTCAATTTTTCAGTGGGGGGTTATCCAATTTTCTGCTTAAAAATCAGATCTAGGTCAAACTATGAGGAATTTGACCAGCGTTTCAGTTGATTTGATGAAGGGGAGGCCCGATCTATGAAACCCAGAAATGATTTGGCAAAAGATTGGATTATTCCCAAGTTTATTGATTTTTAAGGTTTTAAGTGCTTTAGGAGTTTTCAAAAAAAAGTTGAAGAAAAGCAAGGTACAATGGAATAAGATCTGAAAGAAGAGACTTACTTGTTGGATCTTACCTGAAAATGCTTGTAGAAGTCTGTAACAGTGACGATCTTTTCTATCCTGATCAATTCTGGAAGATCCCCATGATTTCTATGGCATATGCAAGCTCCAAGCCACCAATGCACCCAAATGCTTGTAGAAGTCTGTAACAGTGACGATCTTTTCTATCCCGATCAATTCTGGAAGATCCCCATGATTTCTATGGCATATGCAAGCTCCAAGCCACCAATGCGCCCCCTACCCTGAATGAGCAAACGTCAACAATATCAGATTTGCTAATACAAGATAAAGAAATTGAATGCTACAAGACAGTAAAATGAAGTAATAATAGATCACAATGAAACTAATGAAAACCCCCTGATCCAAAACGAAGAGAACCGAGCGAGTCGAGGTCCCCCTACAAAAACGCTACAGCCAAAACGCCCTCATGTAGACAAAACAATGATAGCCACGAAAAATATAGATCTCACGAGAATTTCCACAATGCTAGGAAGCTGAAGACTAGCTAATCACCATTTAAGCACATCAGATGCAAAGCAGATCCAAAAAAATTTCCACAAAAAAAGTCTTTCTATTATTCAGATCCAAGAGCCAAAGACCCTTACAAATGAGAAGCTCTCTCCTTTAAATAGAAATGAGAGAACCACAATCATAACCGAATCCTAACCACTTTCAAAATGAGTGGCTAAGATTAAAAGATGAAATGTTCTACTCAATGGTTGAGATGAGCTCAACATACAACACATGGATCAATATAACCATAATTTATCAAAGTGGACTAAACCACCCAAAATAAGGTAACCCACTAAACAAGAAATAAATGAAAGCACATGGTGAGTCCAAGGAGTGCTTGACTAACTCCCTTTGGGTGTCCCCATGGCACAATAAATAATATAACAATTTAATTTTTTTACTTTTGTGCCTCCTTGAGGAAATCGTGAGCCTCCCAAAAAGAGCTCCAGAAAATAATATAAAAATGCCCAAAATTAGATGTGGGCCCAATTAGGAGCTGCAACTGCTGAAGAAGGTGTAGAGGACATCACTCTCATCATCATGACTCATCCCATGTCATTTCCTTGCCTCAATAGCCCAAATCGATTTCTTCAATAGCCATTTAATCATTTTTTAATCTGCCTCGAGAAAAGTGAACCTGCCAAAACAGCCACCTAGGGTGCTTGCGTTGTCAAACTGAGCCCACCAAGCTCCCTGGGATGGGGGTACTATGATACAAACGAGTGGCTGCTCCCCCATATGCCCATACAACGCCCTAGGAGATCCAACTGAAACATTTCCCTGCTAAAAAATATCAACCTGTGAAGAAAAACTACATCAGAAAGGCAGAATGAGCCTAATCACATCTGCAAGTGCTCGGAACTGGAAATAAACTCTCATTGGACTCAAAGAGTCCAAATCCATCTAAGGTGTATACTCAGACCCCTCATAGGTCTCTATCTGACCATCAATCACATCAAACAAGCAATATAACCATCTGTGAATAATCAGACACCAATAATAACTCAGACTATATCCATCCGCTGCAAGTGTTAAGAGGTTAAGACATGCTCTACAACTCATTCAAGTAACAATCACAACAAGTAGCATTCATTTCACTGGCGGAACATCAACCAATGCATATATAAGGCTTTATTTATTATTACTCAGACTTAGACTTTCAAGACTATACTCACTTCATAGCTATAGCCAATTCGCTAGTGAAGGGTGAAGGGTGAAAATGACAAGGCTAATGCAAAGGATGACTTCCTACTCAACATCATGACACTTTGGACAAGGCAAGGGAATACTAACTATAACCAATGTCAGACAAACAACAACACAAGGAATGGCAGTGCCTCACAAGTGGGTGAGTTGTTTAGAGAGTGCTTATTCAACTTAGGCATCATGTCTACATCAAGCTTGATCCAAGTTCATTAGGATCATCATTTTATTCCATGGCCTTTTTGGCCTATATGACCCTTTTGGGACTTCACCAGTGCTTAAAAGCACAGCTAATCGCAGCTTTCATCCAGGACATATTTTATAAAGTTAGCGTATTTTTTATCATTGCTTTTTGGACCTTTTCTTATACTCTTCAAGGAGTATTTTAGTACTTCATTGCTCCTGCCCTCTTTACATATGTTAAGAAACACGGTTTTATAATTTTCATTTTTTACGGGCGCATATTCAATAATTTCAACACAGGTAGTACATGAGCTTTCAGTTTTAGCCAACACAGGGAATTCTGCACAATGCTAAACATCGGGACAACCGACCAAAATGATTTAGGCATACAATCCAACTTACCAAAGGCAAGTTTTGTCACCAACTCAGAGCCGAGACACAATATAAACAGGGAGGCTTGTCCAACAAAAGTTCTAGCGGGGAAAAAGATCCTCCATGCCATAAGTCAAGAAGTCAATCGGGTTGAAAACTAAACTGGAAGGTAATGGATGAGTGAAGACAATGAATGATGGAGCCAACACTAGCAAGCCAAAACAATGGCGGGAATAACTACCT
>LPNX010364509.1:13900-54096 GCA_001517045.1 Pseudotsuga menziesii | reverse complement strand
CTATTCTCCCTAAGGAGGGTAAAACCAATGAGTATAGATCAAAAACTTCCAAGTCTAAGTAGGGACATCAATACATAGTACAATATACAACCAAGTCCATATAAATATGACCGCCAGATCATGATACCACAAGTTAATACATGTCACAAGAATCAGTATAAAAGCAATAATAACTATAACACAATATAAAATGCTGAGTCATAACCATGCAATATAATCCATCTGAGACACCATCTGTCCAATGAGAAAGAAACTGACATAAAACTGGGCATCAATGACTGCTCTAAAAATGACATAAATGGCTACATTGGTCCTCAAATCTGAGTGTCCTGAGACTCAGTCCTGACATGGGAGAGTACAATAGTCCACTAATATAATCATGATCCATAACAAATGCTCATCTCAGCATCTCATATGTAAGAGATCTGGCTGAAAAATGTACTGTCTGAAAAAAAGAATATGGTAGCCTGGCTACTATATATGTGATAAGACCCCATTTTGTTGAGGATTGTAGGGAATTGTGAGCTCCCTCTAAATTCCTGTTGTTGTCCGTCGAATGCACACCAGCAGCAGAAATCTAATGAAAGTTGTCTCCTCACTTGAGAAAGTGGGAGAGGTGTGGCCTTGGGGGCAAGCACAGAGCCAGGTACTGTCACCTACTCCTAGCTCCTCCGTTTAGGCTAACTCCTAACGAAGCCAAGGGGGGTAGTGCCTAACAAAGAGTTTCTATGGCTCAATGTTTTAAATGCTTTTTGTATGTGGTGATGCAGATGGGTGTTTGTTTAGGAGTTTGTTGATGGGAAGATCACAGATTTAAGATTAAAATAATACAAAGATATGCTTGCAAAATATTAAATAAAACACAACAATGATTAAATTAAGCAAAAGCATCCATAAAGAAATAATATTTGAACAATTACACTTCAATATAAAAATAGAATAATCACAAGACCAGTGTCCTTATCCAACGGGCAACGGAGTCAAGAATTGTAATGTAGGGATGCTTGATACAAGAGTTCAGTGTTTTTGAGATCGTTTTGCAAGTGCTCTTTGTAAATTTTAGCAAGTTTTAGTGATCTTTGATTATTATGGCTAAGATCACAAGGTATCAACCGGAAGATATACCTTCAGTGGCTCCTCTCAATGACATGTCGGACCGTCCAATATTCTAGGCTAAGTGTCTGGAGGATTTAACCAGCGAGCTAGAACTCTATGGCAACGGTGATTTCCAGCGTCACTAGAAAGAATTTGCCCACTACCTCAGTATTTATCGACAACGCCATTTCGTTGGTTATGGGGTGAAAGTTTTATTAATGTTTTCACTTGTTCGATTAACAAATCCAACCACCGTTCTGGGTACGAATCCAACTTTTTAGGGTCGGTAGAGCATACTTGATGGCAAAAAGCAACGAAGTAAATTTTAGAAAGGGGAGTGTGAGTTGCAAATTTTAAGTTAGGAGAACACAGTTCAACTCTCCGACAGAGAGCGCTCTTGACTTCGTCTTATGACGGAAGTTCAAGAGACTTTAACTATCATATATGCCTAATGAAAAAAAAATGCAAATCTAACTATGCTCTCCGACAGTGAGTGCTCTTGACTTGAGTTATGGCAAGTTCAAGAGACTTTAGTTTATTTTAAGAGATAATCAGATTGTACAAAAGAAACCAAATGATAGCTCAACAAAATTGATAAACAATGACTAGCAATTAATAAACTACTTGCAAAATGAACTAATCTAGCAATTAGTATTCTACAACAAAATGAAACCAATCTAGTGAAGTAAATCTAAGCTAGCAAACCACAAAAAAAAGGCCACTACAAGACTTCCCCAAATGGGGAAGCTGGGTGTGGGGGATTAAAGACCCCACTCACGAAACTTTTATTAAATTGTTACAATCTTTTGGATTTTCAACCTTTGAAAGAACTTGAAAAGTTAAAATGGAAGGAACCTTAATGGTTTTTACAAAAAAAAAAGGGGGATGGGGTTTGTCTTCTTGTTGGGAACTTTTTCTTCAATATTTACAAGTCTTTAGACTTGTCTTTGCTTGACCTCTTCTTCAATATATGCTCAAAACGAACAATGACTCAAGCACCCATTATTCGTTAATAAAATCAAAGTAGCGAACAAAAATGAAATTATTCTAAGTGCAAAATTACCCTTTTAAAATGCAAAATTTTTTAGTCTTTTTGAAGCAAAACTAGATGCAAAACTTTACATGCAAAGTGGGAAAGAGGAAGAGGGTAAAATGGAGCAAAAAGGAAGCAAAAAGAGGGCTGAAAAAAGTGAAGGAAAAGAGGAAAAAGGGGAAAGTGAACAGCAGTAAAGAAGGCTGCAAAAGAGAGAGAGAGAGGGCAAAAAGAGGGCAACAAAAGAGGGCAAAGAGGGCAACGAAAGAGGGCTGCAAAATAGAGAGAGAGGACAAAAAGAGGGCAGCGAGAAGAGAAGAGGAGGACAAGCCAAACCAGGCAAGAAAGAAGAAGCCAAAGGGTGGATAAATGGAGCTTAGGGCTTCTTGTAGTAACTAGTAACCAAAAGAATGTTTTTATCTTGTGGATGGAACACAAGAGAGAGAGCTGCTCCCAGCTTTCTTTTTTGTAGCAAAAGATAGCAAGCCTTGTAGGTCCTGCAGTCACAAAATGTTAAACTCAAAAATGGTTGTTTGAAGCTTGGGATAGAAGCAGCTGAGCTCGCACCCTTCTACAATTGGTGAAGCCTGATAACACACAAACAATCAATACAAGAAGTGAGATCAAAAAATCATATGCTAGTATGCTAGGAAAATCAAATCCAGATCAACATTTCGTATTGCTAACTACTCATGTCCATCAAGATATTAATCTACTTTGCAAAAATAACCAAATTGAGACAACAAATGGCTATTCTACCGTGCCAACAATGGCCTTCTTGAGCTGGCAAATTAATTAAACACATACAAGTATTGAAAGAGAGGATTTAGAGACAATATCACCTCAACCATGAAGAATTCACCACAATCAAAAGCCCATAGACCTCCAAAGTCGAATATCTTTATTAACAATTCCAAAGCAAATGCTGATACAATTTTCTCAAAGTAACTCTACCACAAAGGATCCATCCCAAATAGAGCTCAAAAAGCCTCTATTTATACAAAATGCCAAGCCTAAAACCTAATAGACTCGGCATGCAAAGAGCCAAACACAATAGACAGACCCAAACTCCCCATCACAACCCAATCAAATCGGCATCCAACCTATTCGACGTCAATCTTCCTTGATCTCATGCGAATGTATAGCAGCTTGTCGTGAAGGTTGGTGAGAGATTAGCGTGAGGTTCATCTTATCCATGCATGCGCTAGTTCCATCACACATCATCAAATCGCTAGCTTCCAACAACAAGTGATCCTCATACGCCAATGCGAGCACCACCTCGTCACTTCATACTTCGCGCTAGCGCAACCACCTCACTTACCAGAGTGAGCCCTTTTAGTGGTTGACGTCATGCTCCTCATAAAACAATCTGCATGTATTGGAAAATTAGATTATGGTTTATAACATTAATTTAATTGGAAAGGGGTCCACCCCACTCCCACATACACCATCACATTCGTTTCTTATATCCTCATGTCACATTGGTTCAGCGTGAGTCCTCCTCACGTCACCCTTTCTTTGAACTAATTTGCAACCATTCACGACATGCCATCCACTAACACTATGGTTTAATTTTTTACTTCAATGCATGGGAGGGGTCCACCCACATCCCAATCGCATGCATGCTTTCATATCCTCACGTCACCTTCGTCATGCATACTAATTTAAACTTCAAACTTTAAACCAAAGTTTATTCATGCCCATGTAACTTGAAGAGAGTCATAAGTTAATGGGGACCCATATGCCAAGTCACCCCACCATTAAAATATTAATTTTTGACTTTCATTTTGACTTTGTAATATTTGGACTTTAATGCAAAAATGTCCAAACTTAGCATTTAAATGCTACTATGATGCATTTTTAGCCAAATACTACCTCACGGGGTGCTCCGACTGCCCGATTGATGGTAAAAGTAGCCCCTGGGGTAAAGATGTTGCTCTGGGCTTGAAAATGAGCCCAACCATGCCGCAAACGGACTCCGGATCATTCTTTTTTAACATTTTGAATTTTCTCATTTAAACCATTAAAAATGGCTTAAAAAACGGAGAAAATTATTTTTTCTCGGAATCAAACGAAACCTAAGGGGGACCTAGTACATGTTCATACGACTCAATCAGAATGCCTAGCATGATGAAAAACACTGACACGAAGGCTCTAATAACCTCCTAAGGCCGAAACACCAAGACAACTACCCCAGCTTTGGAGGAGCGAGTGAAAAACTCAGAAATTATTGGTCGTTTGTTCAACAGCCAATAATAACCAAGGGAAAAAACACTCTAGGCTAGTCGGCTTAATGCCCAAGTCCGAGAAGCCAAGCCTTTCATAAAAAATTAAATGCTAGGACAATTTTTACAATTTCCCCAAGGGGGTAAATGCTAGGACATTTTTTACAATTTCCCCAAGGGGGTATGAACCAATGTTACCAGAACCGGAAAAACCGGCCGGTCAACCCGGTTTCGGTGGGTTTCCGGTCCAAACCGGACCCTCAAACCGTTTTGGGCCAGTTCGATACCAAATCGACCGGATTGGTCCACGAACCGCCCGGTTTGGTATCAAACCGGTCCAAAACCAGTTTTCTCAGAAAACCGGCTGGTCCGTACCAGCAATCACCGAAGATTGTGAAGTTCTTTTTGCCCAAATAATGTACACTAATTAACAGATTAAAAATAAAAAAAAATTAAAAAAAAGAAAAAAAGAAAAAAGTTTGTTTTTCAACACTTATATAGTAACACAATAATAAAGGGAAACAAACATTCCTTAACTCAAATATGGCCAATTTTTGCTACCATGCATATGTCTGATTTTGTCATATGAAAAACTTGAATCATCAAATAAGAAATAACATGAACTGGAGTACCTAAAACTCCGGTATAAGTTTTGTATATAGTAAACAGCAACAAGATCAGCTCCAAAAATTTGAGTGCTAGCTTTTAACCTTAGACTACAGTGCAAACTTAATGCAGACTTGTTAGTGATGTTATATGAAATCAGTACAATCCCACACACAGCTAAAAGACAAGATGAATTCAGCAAAACGTTGAAAGCAATTGTAGTCTTGCAGCTAGCCACGAGAGTTGCCATACAAGACAATAGGCTGAATGGCTGCTGAAAAAACAATTTGCAGACTGACTTTAAGATACATTCCATAAATTTACAAAAAGCTCTGGTGAAGATCCTCTTCTACTTTGCAAGAGGGAAATGACATTTCTAGACTCTAATAGACCTCACAATACAGTTATTGAATCCTAAGACAAGATATTCATACAACATAAATCTTCAATGCTTAGGCAGTGATAGAAGTAAAGCACCATCCTATTGATCACAATAATAGACCGCGTGCTTCATTCTACTAAAGCAATATCTAGACATGAAGAAAATGAATGTATATCTCTATCAAATTGTAGCACCTACTGCAGTGTTTATTTCTCAAAAACATTCAAGAATTGACTCGTCTTTTATATAGGCCATTTAGAGCTTTTTTGTTGATGTACATTGTATTTTGATGCAGACATGAATTGCACTCAATGTTAAGTGCTATTTTGGTTCTATGAACTCTTATATGCTATATACATGAGAAACTTTGCATATTTTGTGTATAATGGTTTAAATTCACATGGATGCACATGAATATTTAAAAAAATTAAATTTTGAATATTTTATGTATTTTTGGTGGACCGGTTTTATGATCCGGTTTTTTACCAGTTCCGGTCCAGTTCTGGTTCTGAGGGTCCACCGGTTCGTCCACCGGTTCGGTTTTTGTAACCTTGGTATGAACATGTATTTACAAAAAATTCTGAACAGACTCCCATAAAAAGACTGGCAGACTTCTGAATTCTGAACACAAATAAGTGTGCTTGTCCAATGCTCTGGCACCTCACCGAAAAATCCACTAAGTGCAAAATTAGTGGATAACACCTGCTTCCTTGCAGAAATCAATGAATTCTGTACAGGTGTATTCTCCACCATTATCTGATCTCAGGATCTTAATTCTTCTTCCTGACAGATTTTCGACTTGTGCTTTAAATTCTTTGAACTTGCTGAGTACTTCCTCGGGTTCCTTAATCTTGAGAAAGTATATCCACGCCTTTCATGAGTGGTCATCAATAAATGTTACATAGTAGTTGTAACTACCCAATGAAGTAATAGTCATGGGTCTGCACAAGTCAGAGTGGACTAGATCCAATATTCCCTTGGATCTGCTTTCATTTTTCGGAAAGGAACCCTTGGTATTCTTACCAAGTGCACATCCTCTACATATACCATCATGGTCTACATGAAGCCCTAGTAGACCTGTCACCATGTTCCTTAAGGTTGGGAGAGCTTGATAGTTTGGATGAGAGAGTCTTTTGTGCCATAGCTCACTTATGTTGGTGGAATCTAAGTCACTTGGTTCGAGTTCGTGTTCGAATTCGACATGAATGAAATTCGAAAAAAAAATCGTTGAGCAATTTTTTATTATTATTAAATTCGAATATATATACCCAAATTTTATTTTCAATAATATTTTTAATTATATAATATAACTTTTATAAATTGATAAAGTATTAAATATATGTTCTTAACTTTTTACATAACTTTTATATATTATATTCTAAACCTTACACATAACTTTTATTAATGCTTTAGATAACAATATCCTTGGACTCCAAAGTATGGCCAAATCTCCAACGCATTCATTTCCTTTTCAAATAGTGAAAGAAAATCTAAACTAAATTAAGGATTGGACCAATGGCATGGTTTCAACAGGGTTAGTTGGACAATTATAATGTAAAATTCGAGATCTAACGCAGAAACAATTTATACACTCCGGCGGCTAGGCACAGCATCGCGGATATTTGGTCCAAAGTCCAAACGAAAGGTACAGTTAGATAAACTAGTTAGACAAAACAAAAGGTTCCGGTTTGATTGCAAATTGTCTCCAGCAATTAGCAGTCCTCGGCCTTGAAGACTAGTCAATTGAGTCGAGACTACCCTAAATATTGCGTTTGCGACTGTGCGCAAGGACTCGCGACAACGGCTTCACTCGAACAATGAGAGCGACGGTAGTTTTGGACGAACTAGGTTTAGTTGCAGGCCGCAAAAAATCGTCGATTTTGAACGATTTAATTCGGTGCCCCCAGAAAATCGTCGAATTTCGAATTCTAAGGCGAAAAATCGTTGAATCCGGTGACTTAGGGTGGAATCATGGACTATAAGGCTTGAGCTGGTAGAGTGCTCAATCGATACAAGCTCTCCTCTCTTACACCAATCACTTTTGATGTGTTCATGCTAGAATTCTTGCGCTAGGCAAGCACATTTCCATCTGCAAATGTAACTCTATATCCCTTGTCTTCTAAGGCAGAGTTGGAGACAAGGTTTCCTTTCATACCAGGTGTATAAAGCACATCATTTAGATGTAGTAAGCCATTGGATTCTAACTAAAGAGAAGTAGATCCAAATCCTTTCACAGTGTAATTGGCATCATCTCCAAGTACAACATGGAGATGAGATTCTTTCTCAACAACTTCTGAAAGGTTCTCTTTATAATCAATCATATGTTTAGAAGCACCACTATCTATAAGACATGTATCACTAGTGGTGGGAACAGTACCTGATAATGCTGATATGAAGAAGAATTATGTACGATCTTCACTTCTTTGTTTCTTGTGATGATGACCTTCTTCCACATCAGTTGTTGAAGCTTCATGCTTCCTCTTGTTTATACTAAAGCACTTTTTTGCATATTGACCATATTTCTTGCACTTATGGCATTGTATGTGTGATAAATCCTTCTTCTTTTCCCTCTGATCTGGAGGAGAACTTGGTCTCCTAGCTTGGTGCTTATGGTTGTGAAACTTCCTTCCTTTTCCCTTGCCTTTCTTGGCATGAGTGATGAAGGCTTGATTCTCCTCAACTTAAGGACCATGGAGTCTTTCCCTTGCTGCAATCCTTGTCTCTTCTTAAGTGCAATCTACCCATAACTTGTCAAATTTGAGCAACTTGGTTCAACCACTTATCGTTTGGATGAAGGACTCCCAAGATGGTAGAAGACCATTTAGAGTGGTCATGACAAGCTCCTTATCTTCAATGTTATCCCCACTGGTCTCCACTGGTCCTTAGCTTTTCTCGAAGTTCGGTGATCCTCATGAACTATGAGGCAATTGATTCGGACTTAATCATCTTCATATTTGACAATTGGTTCCTTAATGTGAGAGTCACATTGATGCTACTGTGTTCAAATAACTTCTTCAAGGTCTTGAACATCTTCCTAGCTGTCTTCTTTTCTAAGATTTGCGGAACCAAGTGATCTTTGACTGAGTCCACCAGAATCCTTCTTGCTTTCGCATCACTCTTCCTCCACTGGGGCTTGTCTTCTTCCGCTTCTGGTTCTGGAGCTTTCTCATCGACAAACTTTAAGAGAACATTTTCTTATAGGATGAGAAGAACCCTAGGCTTCCAGGATATGAAATTTGTAGCTCCAACAAGACGATCTTCAACATTCATTCCAATCATCTTGTCTACAAATTTGAACCAAAAACCCTAGCAAGAGTTAGGTCAAAAATGAACTTTTGAATTTAAGGAAATTGACATCACAGGTAGATGCGCCCTATCAAGGCGAGTTGAGGGAAGGTGAGGTCAAGCCAAAACAGTGGCCTAATTAGCACAAAACTTGATACCCTAATTTCTGCAGCAACGAAATTAGGTCAAAAATGAAACTTCTCGAAATTTGGTTTTTCCTTCACCAAAAGATGTGCCTCCCTTAGAGTGAAGTTTCCATAGCTCTTTTTTTTGCTGAAGAGATGAGGGAAGGCCTTGGAAGGTCAAACCCTAGCTTCCAGCAATGGCCTCTTTTAGAACTGCAATGATACCATGTTAGTTTTTACAAGATTATAGCAGTATAACTTAATTGCAAATAAGCAATAGGATCTCTTGAAGAAAGACAAAGCACAGAAACAAACACAAGAATTTGTCTTGGGAAACCCAATCGAGAAAATAACCCAGTAAACCTTCTTATAGAGATGATAGCTTCTGAGAGCATAGAGAAGAAGAGAGAGAGAAAGAGAAAAGTCTCTAAGATACAACCCCAAAAAACACTCCTTCTGGCTACAGTAGCGCACCTTCTTATGCTGGAGCGAACTTGATGTGAGTGAGTGAGAGAATGAGGGCGCCTCCTATTTATATTGATTTTCCAAGTGACTTTTTACTGGGCCGACTTGGCAGTCTTACTGGGGCCAACCTACCTTGGGGAAATACAAAAATCATTTTATTTTATTCTTTTCTTATGTACTCTTTCCCCGAGGTTTACATTGATTATGTCTAGGGTTTACATGAGTAATTACATCAATATGATCTCCCGTAGGAGGTACAAGAAAACACAATACAAGTACAATTACAATAACTTTTGAAGTTGCACAATTTCCAACACCATCCAGTGTGTTTTTCATAGTATATCTATCCTAGAAGCTTTGATCAATCTACAAAGAAAAACATTCTACATTGATTAAAGAGGAACAGATTACAATAACTTTTGAAGTTGCACAATTTCCAACACCATCCAATGTGTTTTTCATAGTATATCTATCCTAGAAGCTTTGATCAATCTACAAAGAAAAACATTCTACATTGATTAAAGAGGAACAGATTGACAAAAGTGGAGGATGGGCCTACTTTAACGGTGCCTGTCAAGGAGACCCTCCAAACTGTGGTGCAAAAGGTGTTATATATTTATCTGATCAACATATTTTAATGTTCAAGGCTTATTTGGGAAAAGGCCCTAAATTCTAATAATTTAGCTGAACTTATGACCTTAAAGTTGGTGATAAGGCCATAAGTGTTATCAACTAAAAAGTGTTCAAAAAAATCATTTTTTTGGAGATTCCCTTGTTGTAGTAAACTGGATGAAGGCGATTAACAATATGGAACTTTGAGGCCTATATTTCAGGAGGTCCAACTAGCTAGAACATTTTTTATCAATATTTGTTTTCATCATGTTTACAAAAAAAGAAGTGTGGATGTGAATGGTCTCTCAAACATTGTATTGCATTTAAATGCATGAGTTTGGAACATTCAAGAGCTTGTGGATACTCACACTTTTGATTACTATCATGCCCCTTTTTATTAGTGCTTATGTTGGACATGCAGTCCAAATTTTCTAATAGGGGACTGTTATAATAGTCTCATTTTACGTATTGTTAGTATTTTGAGGATGTACTGGATATTATGTGAATTCTTGTTTTTGGAACCTATGTGGAAGATTTCGAAGGATCGAGGTATTGTGTGAAATTATGATATTTTCGTTGGGGAACTTTTTTAAATATGAATACATGTCTATGCAAAGTAATTTTGTTGTATATAATAAAACTACTATTTCTTTTTTGTTCCAAGGAAAAATAAACAAGGGCAATTCTAGAAAGCCAACATTTCCCTTCAACTGCAGATGATTTACTTACAGCAAACACTTTCATAGCAACTAGTTGAGAACTATTTCAAGTCACAAAAGAAACAGAAGAAAATTTGATGACAGCTCAAACATAAGAATTAAGGTCTTTTTATCAACGAGTTTGGATGCACAGGTTTGACTGAACCAAGGTTACTTAAGAGCGGGAGCAAAAGCGAGAAGCAGGAAGCGGGAAGCAAAAAGCGAAATTTTCAAAAGCTTTTGGGGTGGGAGCGTTTTTTATATAATATATATTTTTTATGCATATGTCGATAAAACCATGTGCATCCATCAAAATTCAAACCATTATACAAATATGCAAAGTTTCTCATGTATATAGCAAGTAAGAGTGCATACAACCAAAATAGCTCTAAGTGCAATCCATATCTGAACCAAAGTACATCAATAAATAGACTATAAACTAGGGATTCTTCAAAAACTAGTTTTGAGGCCACCAACATCAATCTGAACAATCAACATCACCAACATCAAAATACGTAAAGGGTTTGATGTGTTTGATTAAATGGCAACCCCATACCCTCGGACATGATATAATCCAATGGAAACATTGCAATCCTGAAATCCAAAAAACTGTTAACCCTGTTGAATTTTGAATGGTATAAAAAATTATACATTTTGCATTTGTAGTCCGATGAGGTGGAACCACTCTCAAACATCCTGAAACAATTAATGGTTATGTTAAAAATTTAAGTAAAATGATAGAAAATGAAAGATAAAGAAAATGCCAACTTTTACTTTAAGAATTTAATATTACCATTTAATGCTACTGATGATTACTAAGGTTAGGTTTTTTGCTATTAGAGTAGGCTTTGCCTCCTTATATAGCATTGGTATGGACCTAGTGTTAGTTACCCCCCACCCATCACTTAATTTTTTGGTTTTTTGAAGAAAACTTGCAAAAAAAGGGTGGGAGCGTTTTTTTTGCCACTCGCTTCTTGAAAACGCTCCCATACAGGAGTGTTTAGGAAGCGCGCTTTCCCAACGCTTCCTGGATGCTTCATTCAGAAGCGAGCTTCGAGAGCGTGGACAAAGTGGGGGGGACACTTCCACGCATAAGATTGAAAACTTCATGTGACCTATATTCTTTGAATTTACCTTTACAAGACAATCGAAATGTTATAAATCAAATAATCCTCATTTCCTAGTGTATTTTTTCATCAAATGCATGCCTCTAAGGAGAATTATTCAAGGCTATTGTATCAATCAATCTGACGGTACAAAGTGGATTCCCCGGGGCAGTTTACTGCCATCATTCTCTGATTGATGTTTTAAGTTGCAATAGAGGGAACTCTTACATGACAATATAGGAAAAGCAGGGACAAATAAACAACCAATTGAAAAATATAATTAGCACAGCAATCTTGCAAAAGACAGTAGCTCAATATAATGTCTGCAATCTAATACACGCTTCAAAATAGAGATCCAGCATGAATATAAAACTGAGCCTATTACAATTAAAAAGCCAGCAAATATACTTTATGCATTACATAAAGTTGGACATGCTTAAATAAGTGAAACACTTCTTGTGCTCTGCACATATTATACCTCCACCGCTACATCGAATGCATGGAATTGACATGGAACCGAGGCGATAACGTCCATTCTATTGTAACTAGTAAAATAAATAACAGTTTTCAAGCCATTATAATAGTTTCGTGTGCCTGATGACCGCTTTACAACTACTTACCTATTGCTATATCAGACGCATATAATGACCAAAACGGAAGCAAAACCATGTATTGAATCCAATAAAGCAATTTTGACCAAACTACCGTAAAATTCCAGAAATATCACCATAACAAACAACAGTTGATAACCCGAATAACTCTCTCAAGTCGCCACGTCAGATTGCGGCAGTGGATGGACAGAAACTAAATGACTAGAGTAACGTCGACGGAAGGCTCAAGCTCGAGTGAGAACTTCAGAAGCGTAGGAAAATTCTCACCTATTTTTGTCGAACCAGACGGGGTGAATCCAAAATGACCCTTCAAACCCGATTCTGTGATATTCTCCCAGTTTTTAAGGCTTTTAAGGGCATCATCAGACAAGTTCCTGAAATCCACGAGACGAATAGCGCTAAGCCTATTACAAACCCAAGCCATGGCCTCAATACCTGAATCCTGCGAATTGGGCATGGAATTCAAGGTAATATCCTGAAGCGTAGTACAATTTCTACAAACCGTACATCCTACATTTGAAATGCATCCCTGCGGTTGGTCAGGGTTTCCTAATGATAATATCAGTAGGTTTTTCAGGCATTCGGAGGCCATCTTAAGATCTTGATCGTACAATTGATTAATGCATCGACAGAGATTCAACTATTTAAACGTAACTGAAACGAGTAAGAAGAGAAGGGAGGAGTACACGCGACCTGAAAAACGGCAAAGGCTGGAACGACGTGCTGGCATTGTTAATCCAGAAGCTTACAATATGGTACGACATCTTAACGCGGATTTCAGAGCCCCAGGACAAGTTATCGGCGTCCCTGGTCTGCAAAAACTGGAACGACGTGCTGCAATCGTTAACCCAGAAGCTTACAATCACATCGTTTCACTATTTGCAGACCAGGGACGCCGTGGGACAACAATACTCTGTGCTTGAGCGCGATCTCCATGCTGCTCTCCATTGCTGCTGTTTTGTTTAGTCAGAAACGAAAGTCACCGAAAATGTTGCTCCCGTGGGTGGAAACTAATGTTGAAAACAATGTGAGGTTACATTTTATAAATGGAAAATATCAAAGCTAAAATAAACGTATATGGCATTATGATTTAGAACTAAAGATGGATGTACATTGTAGTTTTACGAAATTGTTTTATGAACTTCATTATGAGAAAGATTTACATCTTTATTTTATTTTTTTGAGTGGAAACGGTTATGAATATTTAGTTTTGAAACTTTTAAAGGTTATATTATTTGTTTAGTTTTTATTTGTATTAGAATTTAGTTATACTTGCAAATTTACATTATTGGAATTGCATTTTTGAAAGCATAAATGTAACGCTTTGGTTTTGACCATGTTTACATTAAATTATATATGATGTAAATATTGTATTTAATCATGGTGTGGAGCTAAAGGCAAAGGCCTCATTGTCGATTTAGTGTTTTATGTTTCGGCAATTAAAATTGATGTCGACGGTTATCGTGCTAGCCGATGGCATAGTATATTTTGGACATCATGTAAATACAATTTAATTAAAATACCCACAACCAACTATGTCAATGCAACATTAAAGAGATGGGGGCATGATTTTCTAAGGAATAGAGCGGAATATTCAAACCCTTGAGCCAATGGGGAAAAGCCAAATGTCAAAGGGAAAACCCATAGAGTTGTCAACTACCTTTTTTGTCTTTTTGCACCCTATCATTTATTTCTTTCAAGAAGTTGGTTGAGGAAGTTATTTCCTTGGGATGGGGAAGGTATGGAGGTCAAATTTGAATTGGGAAGAGCACCATTTTTTGGGGAAAAACGTTTTTTGGCTTATTGGGCAAGTAAGAACCCAGAAATTCATTTCTCACCCATAATGCAGTCATGTCCTTCATTTTTCCTCACGCGACTAAAGCTTGGGAAGCTCTCTCCTTCACATTTTCTGCAGTTTTCCCATTTTTCTCCATGGTTGGGAAGTCCTTTTTGTGTTGTTAAGTGAATGTGCAGCAGAGATTCACGTGTTGGGTGTTTGTCGATGCCTGATTTGCTCCTAAAATGCCCATAGGCTTTTTCTGATTTTGGGATTCACGATTTGGGTGTGAATGATGGTCATTTTTGTTCCTGAATGTCCATGAACGTTTTGTGAAATCGATTTTGGTTCCCAGGGTTGTTTTTCCCCTTGTTTCCATTTTTGTTTTGGTTCCCAGGAGGTTTTTGTCCATACCCCAACACATGTGCTTTGTGGTTCTGTAAATCCTTGTTTGGTCTAAACTGGTTAGGAGTGGAAGAGGCCAGAATTGGCTTGATAAGGCTAGTGAAGAGAGGGACCTCACAGAGAGATCAAGAGGGGTTGGTTATCCTTTCTGCACACCCTGAAGAGCACTAGAAGGGAAGGTGTGGCCTGAGGAAACTATGCAGCAGTGAAGAGAATACTTCCTTCTATTGGGTGGTATAGTTGTTGTGGAGGCCAAGCCAGATGTTGTGTAGGTGCCCATAGCTTTGTGGTTGAGCTCACTATATTAGCAATTCTCCTTTCCACTACCTTGGCAGCCTGATAAACCCAACTATGTTTGGCTTGGTTGAGTTTTGATGTGTTTTTGGGCTATGTGTGAGTCTGTTGTTCCCTAGTTCCTTGTGGAAATCATGCCCAGCTCAGGGGTAGCAATGGTGTTGAGAGATTAATGAGCACACTGGCCTATGGTTGGGTGGAACGTTGCAGCGACATAGCTAGTTGTGGGGAAGCTTCTTTTCAATATAAGTATTTCTTGTGTATTTGCTCTCTGCAACTGTATTTGTTTTATAAATTATCATGAACATGTTGAATGCTTGAATGTGAACGAATGTATTTGCTTCCGTTGTTTAGTGAATTATACATCTGCATTTGTATTTCATTGCAATGCATTTTATATGTCATGGGGCTAGATTACTCGTTTGATGGCAACATCTGTATAGGTCGTGTTCTCTCCATCGAAGAGATGAGAGGAGGGGACGTGACAATAAATAGATTTCACTCATCAAATAACTCATATTAAGTTTAAATTATGTAATCTCATTAGCTTATATTTGCAATTCAAATCATAGTGTGTTTAAATTAATGCTTTATTATTTAAACTAAAATATATAACTGGAAAAGCTTTAAATGATAGTGAGTTTAAATTAGTGTTTTATTTCCTCTTAAGAGATCACAAGTTCAAATTTAGATGGAGTTAGGGTATCTAAACCTCCATAGATTTTAGTTCTCAAATTACTGTATAGACAGGGTTCCTTGTCTCATAAACAAAGGGTGTCTCACTAGGTAGTGCCCTTAAACTTATAATTATTATTATTATTATATTGAGTACTAATTGAAGCAATAAGTATTTGGTATCCAAGATGAAAATATTGGATGAAATATGTAAGGAAACATTCCTTGGGTTTACATCATATGACAAAAAATGTAATGTCCTCTTCCGATTAGGCCTTGAGGCCCAAAACAGCTAACCTATGTGATTCCTGTGGGTTCGAGTGGTTACTGACAGCTAGGGAATCAGCTAAGGACGGATGCCATCCATAGAAGATCTAGGGCATCATCATTAGGTCAAGAAGGGCCACCGGGGCCAAAGGCCACCTCCGTGCATGCCATCCAAGCATTATTTAATGATGCATGCACTCTTTAAGTCTCCATCCGCATGCATACAAGTCAACTGCAAATTAGAAGATAAAGTAACCTAATTAGGTCAAAGATTAGGGTTTTCACATTTGAAAGTTATAAAAGGAGGATAAAGCGAAAGGAGACTTCACTTTTGATGATTATTATTTTGGGAGCTCTTGGATAGCAACACAGCGTGCCGCATAGCAGTTGGGGTTGGAGACGGAGTCTTCAGCTAACGGGATTTCGATAGTGAAACATCTATCCTAGTCTCATTCAGGGTAAGCCATACAGGTTCACCATTTGCTCTTACATTCATTCATAAGTTATCCAGTATATGGTATAAATCACTACAGGGACACGTGTGCAGCTGTAAGGTGGGGGGGGGGGGGTTCAGCCAGAAAGCCCTAATCAGTTGCTAGGCCTTCAGATCTCATCTTTACTCCGAAACTCAGGCACCATTCTCATCATCAGCATCATACTCCGGTACTCGGTGATTATCAGATCCGTCTGTGCTCATCCGGAGCAGTTATCAGTTATTTTGGGATCAAGGGGGCGTGAGTAGCTGCCTCTCTAGAGCAAGTCACTATCCTGCCTAGAGACCTCAGAAACTGCGCATGTACCAGGCATTCTCTCCGGCACGGGGAGGCTATTAGTCCTGCAAATCGGCAGCGTCATCAGACACCTCCTTCACTGAAAACGTCACCCTTTTTTGACTTGGGTTATTGCTGCGGGGGTTTCACCGGAAGCGAAAGATATCTGTCCATCTCCGATTCAGTTCTTGGTGCTTCCATACTCTCTCAAGAGAAATCTAGCCGGCTTATCAGTGGTAAGTGTTCATTTTATCTCACAAACCCTAACCCTAATTTTTTGCTATAAAATAGGGATTTTTGCATGGCAATTTACATGCCTAGTTGTATCAGCATATTTGCTTAGAAATAGAAAATATCGGGATTTGGGATATTACAGTGGTATCAAAGCTATCTTCTTGGCCAGTTGTGGGCTTAAGAAATGAAACTTAGATGAATACAGAAGGAGACCCTTTTGTAACCTATAGGAGGAGGAAGAGTAGATACACAAGGGAGTTTGAGGATATCCAACTAGAAGATACCAATTCAGATATGGAACAAATAGGTATACACTCGGATAGGGGAAAAGGAATGGGAGAAGAGGAGGATCGGATGGAGTTTCACAGCTTGGTCTCTGCATTGCAAGACTTAGCCAAAGGACAAAAAGATTTACTCAATGCAATCAACAGATTATCAGTGAAACCAAAAACATGTATCAATAGTACACCTCCCTCACTGGTAGATCGGTGATCTACAAGCAGCAATGGAAAGATAGTGTACACTAACATTCAGAATACTCCGCACATATACAGTAGACCTTCTATCAGGCCTACCATGCCTCACTTCTTGGCAGATACAGTAGGGGGCCTAGTCATGCAGGTAGAACCTAGCGAGCCTTTTGGGGCTTATTTACAGGACTATAGAGACTTAGGGGATGAGTTTCATGCTGCCATGTCTTTTTCAGATTTATGCAACATGAAGAGTAGGAACAAGCCCAGGAATTTCAACAAGGGGTTCAATCACAACTATGAGTTGCAGAAGACCTTGGGCAGGTTGACCATCCTGAACTTTGATGGGACTCGCGAAGGATCAGCGAGGATATGGGTTCAAAAGTTGGATACCTATTTCCAACTCAACCCCATGATAGAGACAGACGTTATTAAATTGGCTACACTTCACCTGGACGGAGAAGCTAACGAGTGGGAGTACCACGGATTGGTGACATTGGGTCACAACACCATACATTCCTACGGTGAATTCACTCAGAATCTCATAGAGAGGTTTGACAGGAAAGATCCAGAGATACATTTCAAGGAGTTGGCTCAACTCAAACAGACCGGTAGTGCAAAAGCTTTCATTTCAGAGTTTCAGAGGATAGTCGTTATGGTAACAAATGTGTCAAAGAGCATATTGACTATGTTATTCACTGAGGCTCTCACAGAGCCACTACGGTGATGGGTGAAAGCCTACAAACCCCTCACTCTGCAGGATGCCATTAGCAGAGCAAGAGATCTTCAGGATTCAGTCCCCAAAAACAAATTCCCACTGAAAACCAATTTTCCTGTTAGGGACAAGGACAGGAAACCTTTCCAGCAGGATGTGCCCAAGAAAACCTGGTTAGACGAGGACACTAGGAAAGATTTGAGAAGGAAGAAACTATGCTTCACCTGTCAGGAACCATGGGTACCAGGACACAGGTGTGCAGGGAAGGCGAAGGCTCACTACATTGAGGTATATTTAGACAGTGATAAGGAAGACTATGAGCAGGAAGCCACAGAAGAACTACGGGCAGCTAAGGAGGAATCACACTAGGGTGATACACCAGAGGGATTCATTGCTACATTATCTGGAGTACCAAGATTCCATACTCTCAGAGTCAGGGGAGTAGTACAGGGTCACAGAGTAGGAGTATTGATTGATGGGGGAGCCACCCACAATTTCATTGACTCCGCTTGGGTAGCCAAGAGAGGTATTCAGACCAAGAAGTTCGAAGGATTCACTGTAGCAGTAGCCGGGAACTCCGGCATGGAGTGCAACTATTGGATCCCAAAATTGAATGTCGCCTTAGGTAACTATCAGATGACAGACTCTTTCTATGTCGTGGATGTAGCGGATACTCATGTGGTATTGGGTGTTCAGTGGCTTTATTCTATAGGGAAATACACTACATACTACAGGGCAATGGAAATGGAATTCCAGGGGCTAGACATCAAACGGGTAGTTTTGAGGGGCATGAACACTTATCCCCCAAAACCGGTCTCATCACAGAGAATGGAGGCAGTACTCCGACAGGATGATATAGAATGGGCTGCAGAATGTTTGGTCACCTTCAGGAAACCCCCAGAGACCAGCACACAACACCCAAGTGACATTCAAGCCTTGCTACAGAAACATGAAAAGGTTTTTCGGGACCTTCCATCAGGTAGACCACTAGACCGAGGTTTCGAACACATCATCGAGCTAGAGGAGGGGACACAAGCACTCATCACCACTCCTTATAGGCATCCCAAAAGATACAAGGATGAGATTGAGAAAACAATCAAAGAATTACCGGAGCTTGGATATATTTGGCCCAGTTCTAGCCCCTTCGCATCCTCAGTAGTACTGGTCAAAAAGAAGGATGGTACACTGCGAATGTGCATCGATTATCGAGCACTCAACAAAAAGACCATTAAGAACAGGTACCCCATTTCCAGAATTGACAAACTCATGGATGAGCTTTGGGGAGCTCAATACTTCTCCAAGATCGATCTTCGCTCGGGGTACCATCAAATCAGGGTAAGGGACCAGGACATCTCCAAAACAACTTTTCGCTGTCACTATGGTCCCTATGAGTTTTTGGTCATGCCCTTTGGACTTACCAATGCTCCAGCCACTTTTCAGTCATGCATGAACCACACCTTCAAAGCACAGCTACGTAATTTTTTGCTCGTATTCTTTGATGACATCCTGATTTACAGCAAAACATGGGAAGATCATCTGAAACACCTGGATGAAGCATTGAGTATTTTAGAAGAACATTCGCTTTATGCGAAAATGTCCAAGTGTGAGTTTGGCATGAAGGAAATGTTGTATTTAGGACACATAATCAATGCAGAAGGAGTACAGGTTGATATGGAGAAAATCCGAGCTATCAGAGATTGGCCCGCGCCAAAAACAGTTACAGAATTAAGAGTTTTCTTATGTCTGTGCACTTATTACCGACGGTACGTTAAGGGATTCTCCCAATTTGCAGCACCTCTCACAGATCTCACCAAAAAGGAAGCTCGGGAACAGGGTAATCAGAGAATACTTGGTTCAATGGAAAGAACTACCACCAGAGGATGCCACCTGGGAAGGTGAACAGGTATTGTAGAATCCCAGTTTGAATTTGCTTGAGGACAAGCAATCTCAAGCGGGGAGGACTGTAATGTCCTCTTCCGATTAGGCCTTGAGGCCCAAAACCACTAACCTATGTGATTCATGTGGGTTCGAGCGGTTACTGACAGCTAGGGAATCAGCTAAGGACTGAAGCCATCCATAGAAGATCTAGGGCATCATCATTAGGTCAAGAAGGGCCACCGGGGCCAAAGGCCACCTCCGTGCATGTCAAAACCCCAAATTTTCTGAAAAATTTAAAATTTTTAAAATGCATATAAATTCAATAAATGCAGTCACTAATTGTTTGATTAGTTATATGTTATCGAAATTCATTATCTGCTGGTTATGATTTAGCGGCAGAACAGTTCTTTTCAGTTTACTGATTTTGTTCTTTTTGCGACCAAGGGGTGAGACTGTCATGCAAAAACTGGGCTTACTTAGCTTTCGAGCTAATGCAGCAAGTTTTTTTTGTTCTTGCAGACTACAGGTAAGAATATTTTGGGCGCTGCTAGTTGTAAATTTATAAAGCATTTGAAATAATATTGTCGCAACAGTGAACTCAATACAAAGTAAATACTAGACAAAATTCAAGGTGATCAAGGTATAATTACTTTGCTGTCTCATTTTCTTTTAATGGTACAACTTGCTAAAAAATTAAGCCAAGCCTAAAAAGGATATTGTACAGTGCAGAAGAGTTTATATATAAAACTCTCCAGGTAACCCTTAAGCTTTTAAAGACCTAACATGCTTCCATACAAACCTGCTAGTTTCATAATAAATCATTTAAGATAAGTGACTGCCATAGATATAGCTATACTTATCATGGTTAGGTTATGTAACTTAAGAATTTCTTGCCATGACTTAAATAATATCCTAGCTTTCGTTTATGATAAGATTGGCTTTAAGAACAAGGGCCAAGTCTATAAACAACAAAGTTATAGTATAAATCTTTATTTTAACAAGTCTATGGATTATGTTTAAATCTACATTCTATCCTCTTTTACCATAATAGCCTCCTTAACTCCTTGCATGAACAATTATACTTGGTTAAATAATAATTCTATTTTGGTTGCTTACAATTACTAGAATATCAAGGTAGATACTTGTATTAAGAGGATATCATTATTCCTCATCTCTTAAGTTATACTTTATATGACCCTTGTCATTTTTATGATTTTCAATGTTTGAAGTTAACGTAGTAGTATAAAAAAAGAGGTATACAAAGAGTTTAAGTTACGATAAAGTGGAGGATATACTTTATGTTGCAAATCATAATTATAATTTTAAGGATCATGTGATTTCCAACGATTTGACGATCACTAACCAAGTTTTTGGTGACAAAATAACTCGGGTTCTTATGCTACGTGCTTGATGGAACAACAAAACTTTGGATACGTTAAAAAAAAATGATTGGAAATCATTTCATACGAGCTGATTGCTAGGACTATACAAAAATACCCACATCGTGTAAAAAAATTACGTGGTAACGTGGCATCTCTTTAACCATGCATTGGACTGTTAAAAGGGCCGTAGTCAAACCCTACCTCTCCATTCTTTCGTCGCCTTCGGACCTTCCTCACTCTGCTGCAATACTCCCCAGCTCTGTCGTTACCTTACTCTGTGGTAGCCTCCCAAATGCTATCCTTCCTTAAATGTTCGTCCACTATCTGTAGGAGGAGCTCTTGTGACACCATTTGGTGCTTTACGAGGGTTTTTGATGAAGTTCTTAGGGTTTCTCCCGCGCTATTCTCAAGTCTAGAACCCTCGTCTGTAAAATCATTTCCTCCTCCGTGAGTGCTGAAGTCTGTTCTTCGGACTGCATATGGATGAATGTGGCGCTGTTAACTCTGGTCTCCCTTCTGCAGATGGCTTTCTTACTTGCATTCGGAGTTAATACACAGTTCGATGGTGGATACATCTTATTAAAGGGAAAGGTAAGAGGAATGTCAGTCCTTCTTCTATTCCATATTTTACTTAGAATAAAAATAATAATAATTCATTTCGAAACAGTTTTAAGGTGATATTTTTCTTGTTACAGGTCGGTTCCTTCCTTTACTTGGCTGTGCGAGGTTTCAACAGCAGTTCGGGGTTTACGGGTAAGCCTGGTTTTTAACCATGGCCGTTACTATTTGCTTGGTCCATCTAGAACAAAATGGTTGCGTTGTCAAAGTTTGTTGCCCTTGGGGTTTCAGTTTACTTGCTACTTTCTTATGTTGTTTTCTAGTAGTTAATGGGGCCTTTTCCTTTGAGCTGTGTAAGGGTGCTCTAGTTCAGGCCGTAACTGTATTTTAATTTTGTTTTTAGAAACTTGTAGAAGCCGTGGCTTAAAGAAGTCTTTTAGTCTCTTTGCTTAGCTTGACTGTGCAAATGCTAAGTTAAAGAATAGCTTGGAAACAGGGGTTTGAAACCCTCGACTTCATATTTCTGCCAGTATTTTGTACTTACAGGGTTTAAACCCTAATTTATAATACGAGTTGTTAATACAGTCTTTTGACTAGCTCATGCCTTCAATACCTTACTGCAATTTATTTATTTCTCCTCTTACTTGTATTAACTTACTAATATTTAAGCTCGGCCATAATGGAAATGCTAAAAGATCTTGGAAATTTATCCTGGTTTAATAATTTACTTCTGTAAATTATTTTAGTTAAATTGTAATAAATGAATTAGCTCGATAGGTCGAGCTCGCTGTAACTCTATTTGTCTAATTTATATTTACGGTGGAGTACTTAAGTAACTTACAGTTACTTCCTTTTTAAGTACATAAAATGGAATTAATCTTGTACTACTAAGATTGAATAGATCACCCATATTACTGTTCCTATACTTAGTATTTTAACTTGCAACTTGTCCATACAGTACATATAGTAAAAAAGAGTATATTGCAAGCATATTATCTTATCTCTGAGTACTATTGTTCCTATTAGTATTGATACTTAGTTAATCTTATTGGAAAAGGTTGGAATTGTTGTTACATAGCTTTTAACTTGCAACTTATAATGACTTTATATTTAATACAGTAATTTAGGTATCTGATTGTAATCAGCCTTGGAGTACAGAGTTTTAATCTAATTATTGTTGATATTATAATAGAGTATATTGCTTCATTTAAATGAATGAAGAGTTGTGCTTATAAATTTTATTTATTTATTTATTACCTTATTCTGGATTAGTAAAAACACATGATAAATTATTATATATTTACTGTGTTATTACAGTTCTATACTAGATACCTTATGTCTTAGAGAAACCCTTTTAGTGTTCTATAATATCTCATTTAAATGACAAATTATTAATAATAAAATTTACTCATAAGAGAACTACTATAATTATTATACAGTTAATATTTACACAGTTAGTATTTTAAGAAGTATAAGTTTATATTTATGCATTTTTGTTTATATGTAGCTAGATAGAACGGACTTAAAAGAAAATCCTTTGTACATACATTTATATATATGAACCCTGTAATTAGATTACCTGTAAGATTAATCCGGAACTCTAGCTGTTCTTTCTTTTTATCGAATTCTTACATAAACAATGATTAGAACTGGAAGGGAGTAAACTGTAAATCTATAAAGCGAAAAGATTGCTGAAAGTAACCAAAGTAGCCAAAACTGCTTTTTCTATTGGTACATACTATCATTAGCAACATTTCAATTATTTTTCTGTTCTAAGAAGACTTGATAGTTTTTCTATACTGAATAATACTACTTCTGATACCAAGATAATTCTTCTGCCATTAACACAGAGAAACTACTCTATAATTTTACTATCATTCTATTCTGTATTATCATCATCTCATCTTTCTTTAAATTTTTAACCTTGTGCTAGAGTACGGTCTGGTAAAAACCCAGATGTGGAAAAACACAGTGGGTCTTTATTTTTCATCAAAAGATTCTAATACTGATAAACTAAAACATTTACATCATTAAACCAGTTAAATCTTTATATCATAACTATAAACATAACATTCAACCATTCACAGTTATCAAAATAAAGACAGTTAAGTAACAAAACCTGATTAAGCTTTGGACAACAACAGCTATGGGAGGCCGTTCCTCCCTACCAACTCCTGGAGAGCGCTCAAACAAGGACTCCTCAGGACCCCCGAGCTTGCTCTGGTCTCCCTGGCTGGAACTAGGTGCATCAATAGTCAAATACCAGTCTTCAAACTCAGTATTAATCTAGAACTTATCAGTAAGTTCTCCCAGCTAACAAGCTGTAATAAACCAAGTTACTGCAGCAATCCTCTCAGAACAACTTCCTTACTGTTTTCCCTTTTTCTCCAAATGAATTTCCTGAATAGCATTCCACCTGAATGTTTCTTCTCTAGAAAATATCTGAGCAGCCTCAGCTCTATTCATTGGGTACTTTTAAAAGATTGCCTAGGTCTTTTGGGGTTAGTTGTCATTTAATGAGCCACCTGCTCTGATCCCACTTTCTTGGGGGATAATGACACCAAATATAAGGAAGTTGCCACCTACAACTTAGGAAGTGTTTGAGGATGCTGCCACTTGTCTTTTTGCCCTCCACCTAGTTCCATCCACCAGTTTGACCAGTAACCTCTTTTTAACAGCTCTCCCATGCTGTTGTCTCCACAATTTATTTATTAATAATAAAATATTCTGAATTACATTCCACTTCTGTTGACTCTGTTGAGTCATCAATTCCTACTTAGCATTAAATTTAATATAATGTCTAAGGAATATAATTAAAACAATTAACATTATTTTACAAAATTGGGGTATGTGACATACACACCCCCTTAAAATGTAACATCGTCCTCGATGTTACTTATTCTTCACCCTCTGCAACCTCCTGGAACATATTCGGGTATGCCTCCCGCATCTTACTTTCTAGTTCCCAAGTAATCTTTTCAGGACTAAGGTGCTTCCATTGCACCTTCACCTGTCCAATGGCACGGTTCCGCAGAGTAATTTCCCTCCTCCCGAGGATACAGTCTGGTTCCACCAGAACTTCTCCTTCTGGTTCCACCTGTACAACATTCCAATCAATCACATGAGTAGCATCATGAACATACTTTTTCAGAACAGAAATATGAAAAACATTATGCACTTTTAAGTTAGGTGGTAGTGCTAGCTGATATGCAACGTGACCAATTCTGGATAAAATTTCAAATGGACCACAGTAACATGGTGCTAGTTTTGCACAACTCCCCAGTCTTGGAGAGCTTTTATTTGGTCTTACCTTAATAAACACATGCTCACCCACCTGGAACTCCTTGGGAGTTCTTTTCAAATCGGTTTGGCTCTTTTGCCGATCCTGTGCTACCTTCAAATTTTCCTGCACTTGTTTCACAATCTGTTCCATTTCCTTCAATAATTCAGGTCCTAACACCAATCTATCTACTAGATTATTCCAGGAGATAGGAGTGTTGCATTTATGCCCATACAAAATTTCAAATGGACTAAATTTAGCTGATGAGTGGTAGTTATTATTATATGCAAATTCTGCTAAATGCAAGTAGTCTTCCCACTTACCTGGCTAGTCTTTAACATACATCCTTAACAAATCTTCCAGCACTTGATTCACTCTTTCTGTCTGTCCATTTGTCTGACGATGGAAGGAGGTGCTGAAATTTAGTGTTGTATTTAATCCTTTAAACAAGGATTTCCAGAAATTCCCTGTGAATTTAGGATCCCTGTTTGAAATGATAACCTTAGGTACTCCATGTAACCTAAAAATCTGCTTTAAAAATATATCAGCTATATTGGCAGCCTTGTAAGTAGTCTTGACAGGAATGAAATGTGCTGCTTTACTTAACTTGTCCACCACCACCATAATTAAATCATTCTGATTCTGATTTCTGGGCAATCCAGTAATAAAATCTAAGTTGATTACTTCCCATTTCCAACTAGGAATAGGCAATGGTTGCAGTAAACCGGCTGGATGTTGGTGTTCTGTTTTCACTTGTTGACAGTCCAAACATCTAGCTATGTATTCAGCTACTTCAGATTTCATATTAGGCCAGGAATATTCTTTTCTTAACATGGTTACAGTCTTTTGGTAACCTGGATGTCCTGAGTAAGGTGTTTTATGAACTTCGTCCAGAATCAACAACTTAACCTTAGGCACATTAGGCACATACAGTTTGTCCTTAAACAATAAAAAACCATCTTTATTTAGACTATAACCTTTTATTAAGCTTTCTGTAGGTTCTTCTTTAGCTGTAACTTGTAATTTTTGATAAATTTCATCCTGTTTTACCCCTTCCGTAAGTTGTTCATTTAAATCAGAAGCATAAGTGCTGATTGCTGCTGTAAAATTCAGCTTTGCGTTTCTGCTCAAAGCATCAACCACCTTATTTTCTTTTCCTTTTATGTGTTGGATTTCAAAATCATATTCACTCAAGAAGGCCAACCACCTTGCTTATCTTGCATTTAAGTTGGGCTGATCTAAAAGGTATTTCAATCCTTTATTATCAGTCATTAAGATAAAATTTCTGCCTATTAAATGATGTTGCCACATTTTTAAGGCATGTATAACAGCAACAAGTTCTAAATCATAAGTTGCATAATTCTTTTCGTGGATCTTTAACTTCCTGGACTCATAGGCAATGACATGCCCGTCTTGAGTCAGCACACCGCCTAAACCGTCGTTACAAGCATCGGTGCATACCACGAAATCCTTATTAGGATCTGCTATTCTTAGAATAGGCGTAGTTGTTAATAATGTTTTTAATTTCTTAAAACTTTCTTCACACTTCAAGTTCCAATCGAATTTCTTGCCTTTCTTTTGCAAGGAAGTGATTGGATTAGCTATTTTTGAAAAGCCTTCAATGAATCTCTGGTAATAACCGGTAATTCCCATGAACGACCTAACATCTGTTACGTCCTTTGGAACTGGCCAATCTTCGATTGCCCGAATCTTTTCAGGATCGACTGAAATCCCTTCCTTAGTCACTATGTGACCTGAGTACTGGATTTCATCCTTAAAGAAATCACACTTACTGAACTTCGCAAAAAGCTGTTGCTCTCGCAGCTCTTGTAGAACTATCCGTAAGTGTTCCTTATGTTCCGCTTCATTTTTAGAATAAATTAAGATGTCATCGATAAACACGACAACAAATTTATCTAAGTATTTATGAATTATATTTTTCATTAAGCACATAAAGACAGTTGGGGCGTTGGTAAGCCCAAATGGCATTGCAACAAATTCGTAATGTCCATACCTCGTTCTGAAGGTTGTCTTAAAGATGTCCTCATCTTTAATTCTTACCTGATGATATCCTGATATCAGGTCTATTTTGGAGAAAACTGTAGCTCCACATAGCTGATCAAACAGATCATCTATGCAGGGCAACGAATATCTGTTTTTAATAGTCATTTTATTTAGTTAACGGTAATCTATGCATAGTCGCATAGTTCTGTCTTTCTTTTTGACAAAAATGATCGGTGCTCCCCAAGGGGACACACTAGGTCGAATGTACTTCTTATCTATTAACTCTTTTAATTGTGATTTTAATTCATTAAGTTCTAAAATATTCATACGATATGGAGCTTTCGAGCTAGGTACATCACCTGGCACCAGCTCAATAGTGAAATCCAGTTCCCTCCGAGGAGGTAATCCTGGAATTTCCTCTGGAAAAACATCAGTAAATTCATTTAAAACAGGAATGTCTTCCATTTTTAATTTATCTTTTTCAGACATACTTGTCTCATCTGTAATGGTTACAGCATAGGCTTTACACCCTTTCCTGACTGCTCTTTTAAGTTGTAAGGCAGAAATCTGCCTGATTACAGTTTTCCTAGGAATACCCTTAACTGTTACTGGTTGTTCATTATTATTTACGCACGTAAAGGTTTTATCAAAACAGTTTAAAACTACCTTGTGCTGCTCTAACCAATCCATACCAATCAGTAAATCATACGAGCCAAGTGGTAACACATTAAGCTTAACTGTAGTTTTAAAATCATCCATCAGTAAAGCACATTTTTTCACATAACATGTTACCTTTCTTTTTGCCCCAGTGGCTAATTGAACTAACCAGGAACTATCAAACTTTTCAACAGTGAATTTACACTTTTCCACTATCTTAGGTGAAATGTAACTAAGACTAGCCCCTGGATCAATTAAAATAGTTACTGGGGTTTGGTTAACCATACCTTCCACTTCCACCATGGAAGTCTGATAGTCAGCTTGGCGGTTCTCCGATGCTGCATTTATCCTGGGCATAGTCCTTGCAAGTTCTCCAACAGTCATTTCATCCTGCACCGTATGAATATTGCTGTTTGACTTTTTCTGATTTGGGCAGACCGAGGCATAGTGCGGGCCATTACATTCCCAGCACTTAACAAGCTCCTTTCGTTCAAAATTTTTAGTGAAATTCCCATGATTGTTTGCAGCTTCCTTGCCTTTAAAGTTACTGGAATTATTAGAATTATCAGAAGCACCATTTCTATTTCCCTGGAAATTCTTACTGTTAGAATAATTTATGTTCTTATTATTCTTGAAATTCTTCTGGGGTACAAATTCCTTTTTCTTGAACTCAGGCTGATTACTGTTCTTTTTAGCTTTCCAGTTGGCTATACCTTCTTTCTCTTTGTTCTGTTCAAAACAGAAATTTGCTTTCCTCATGGCTTCTTCCCGAGTCTTCGAGTTATCATACTCGATTATGTCCTTGATGTGATATGGTAGACAGCTGAGAAACCGCTGCACTTTAGGTTTCTCATCGACTAAATAAGGTACATACCTTAACAAGCTTAAGAATTTACTGTTTAAGTCCTTCATAGTCATGGATCCTAACTTTAATTCGTAAAATTCTTTAGCTCTTTCTTCATAATATTGTTCGGACAGAAATTTCTTCTTGAAGTACCTTTTAAAGGTACTCCAATTAACTTCTTTTTCTTTGATCCCCTTGACTCTTTTCAGATCTTGCCACCATATGTCTGCTTTTCCAGAGAGATTATAGATTGTCATTCTTGCCTTCAACTGATTTGAATAGTTGTATATCTGAAAATATTTCCTCATCCCGGATAACCAGGACTCCGCTTCCTCCCCTTTTTCAGTCTCTCCGTTGAAAGTTGGGGGCCTTATTTTTTTAAACTCCTCGGAAATCTCTTCATATGGTCGGTACTTCTTCTTTCTGTCATACAACTCAGCCTCACTACTGTCACTAGTAGTGTAATAAATTTGTTGTTCCTTGAACCCTTCAGATGATGAACTGCTTTCAGCTTTAGCCAGCTTCATTTTTTTAGATCCTTTCTGATGGCTAGCTTCCTCAGATTCAGATGTTTTGCTCCTCCCTTCAGTCTGAAATTTTTCCATCAAAATTTGGTTCAACTCTTCCTGAGTCTTCAAAATCCTTTCATTGTCCTTCTTGACTGATTCCATTTCAGTCTTCAAATCCTTTATAGTCTGCATCAGCTCTGAAGAGTGAGCAGTTACCTCTTCTAACATATGTTCTCTGAACATTTGTCTTGACTCGGTGTTTGGAGACTCCTCCTGAGCATATTCTCCTAGCTTCTCCATACCTGCCTATTAGATTCAGAGAAAGAAATTTTCTGTTCTTTACATAAAACAAAATACAGGTTAGTACATTATTTTGACTATTCTGTGGAAACTAGTTGGGCCACATTCAGGCTTAGTATTTGAACCATGCTCTGATACCACATGTCAAAACCCCAAAATTTCTGAAAAATTTAAAATTTTTAAAATGCATATAAATTCAATAAATGCAGTCACTAATTGTTTGATTAGTTATATGTTATCGAAATTCATTATCTGCTGGTTATGATTTAGCGGTAGAACAATTCTTTTCAGTTTCCTGGTTTTGTTCTTTTTGCGACCAAGGGGTGAGACTGTCATGCAAAAACTGGGCTTACTTAGCTTTCGAGCTAATGCAGCAAGTTTTTTTTTGTTCTTACAGACTACATGTAAGAATCTTTTGGGCCCTACTAGTTGTAAATTTCTAAAGCATTTGAAATAATATTGTCACAACAGTGAACTCAATACAGAGTAAATACTAGACAAAATTCAAGGTGATCAAGGTATAATTACTTTGCTGTCTCATTTTCTTTTAATGGTACAACTTGCTAAAAAATTAAGCCAAGCCTAAAAAGGATATTGTACAGTGCAGAATAGTTTATATATAAAACTCTCTAGGTAACCCTTAAGCTTTTAAAGACCTAACATGCTTCCATACAAACCTGCTAGTTTCATAATAAATCATTTAAGATAAGTGACTGCCATAGATATAGCTATACTTATCATGGTTAGGTTATGTAACTTAAGAATTTCTTTCCATGACTTAAATAATATCCTAGCTTTCGTTTATGATAAGATTGGCTTTCAGAACAAGGGCCAAGTCTATAAACAACTAATTTATAGTATAAATCTTTATTTTAACAAGTCTATGGATTATGCTTAAATCTACATTCTATCCTCTTTTACCATAATAGCCTCCTTAACTCCTTGCATGAACAATTATACTTGGTTAAATAATAATTCTATTTTGGTTGCTTACAATTACTAGAATATCAAGGTAGATACTTGTATTAAGAGGATATCATTATTCCTCATCTCTTAAGTTATACTTTATATGACCCTTGTCATTTTTACGATTTTCAATGTTTGAAGTTAACGTAGTAGTATAAAAAAAGAGGTATACAAAGAGTTTAAGTTACGATAAAGTGAAGGATATACTTTATGTTGCAAATCATAATTATAATTTTAAGGATCATGTGATTTCCAACGATTTGACGATCACTAACCAAGTTTTTGGTGACAAAATAACTCAGGTTCTTATGCTACGTGCTTGATGGAACAACAAAACTTTGGATACGTTAAAAAAATGATTGGAAATCATTTCATAAGAGCTGATTGCTACGACTATACAAAAATACCCACATCGTGTAAAAAAATTACGTGGTAACGTGGCATCTCTTTAACCATGCATTGGACTGTTAAAAGGGCCGTAGTGAAACCCTACCTCTCCATTCTTCCATCGCTTTCGGGCCTTCCTCGCTCTGCTGCAATACTCCCCAGCTCTGTCGTTACCTTACTCTGTGGTAGCCTCCCAAATGCTATCCTTACTTAAATGTTTGTGCACTATCTGTAGGAGGAGCTCTTGTGACACCATCTGGTGCTTTACGAGGGTTTTTGATGAAGTTCTTAGGGTTTCTCCCGCGCTATTCTCAAGTCTAGAACCCTCGTCTGTAAAATCATTTCCTCCTCCGTGAGTACTGAAGTCTGTTCTTCGGACTGCATATGGATGAATGTGGTGCTGTTAACTCTGGACTCCTCTCTGCAGACGACTTTCTTACTTGCATTCGGAGTTAATACACAGTTCGATGGTGGATACATCTTATTAAAGGGAAAGGTAAGAGGACTGTCAGTCCTTCTTCTATTCCATATTTTACTTAGAATAAAAATAATAATAATTCATTTCGAAACAGTTTTAAGGTGATATTTTTCTTGTTACAGGTCGGTTCCTTCCTTTACTTGGCTGTGCGAGGTTTCAACAGCAGTTCGGGGTTTACGGGTAAGCCTGGTTTTTAACCATGGCCGTTACTATTTGCTTGGTCCATCTGGAACAAAATGGTTGTGCTGTCAAAGTTTGTCACCCTTGGGGTTTTAGTTTACTTGCTACTTTCTTATGTTGTTTTCTAGTAGTTAATGGGGCCTTTGAGCTGTGTAAGGGTGCTCTAGTTCAGGCCGTAACTGTATTTTAATTCTGTTTTTAGAAACTTGTAGAAGCCGTGGCTTAAATAAGTCTTTTAGTCTCTTTGCTTAGCTTGACTGTGCATATGCTAAGTTAAAGAATAGCTTGGAAACAGGGGTTTGAAACCCTCGACTTCATATTTCTGCCAGTATTTTGTACTTACAGGGTTTAAACCCTAATTTATAATACGAGTTGTTAATACAGTCTTTTGACTAGCTCATGCTTTCAATACCTTACTGCAATTTATTTATTTCTCCTCTTACTTGTATTAACTTACTAATATTTAAGCTCGGCCATAATGGAAATGCTAAAAGATCTTGGAAATTTATCCTGGTTTAATAATTTACTTCTGTAAATTATTTTAGTTAAATTGTAATAAATGAATTAGCTCGATAGGTCGAGCTCGCTGTAACTCTATTTGTTTAATTTATATTTACGGTGGAGTACTTAAGTAACTTACAGTTACTTCCTTTTTAAGTACAGAAAATGGAATTAATCTTGTACTACTAAGATTGAATAGATCACCCATATTACTGTTCCTGTACTTAGTATTTTAACCTGCAACTTGTCCATACAGTACATATAGTAAAAAAGAGTATATTGCAAGCATATTATCTTATCTCTGATTACTATTGTTCTTATTAATATTGATACTTAGTTAATCTTATTGGAAAAGGTTGGAACTGTTGTTACATAGCTTTTAACTTGCAACTTATAATGACTTTATATTTAATACAGTAATTTAGGTATCTGATTGTAATCAGCCTTGGAGTACAGAGTTTTAATCTAATTATTGTTGATATTATAATAGAGTATATTGCTTCATTTAAATGAATGAAGAGTTGTGCTTATAAATTTTATTTATTTATTTATTACCTTATTCTGGATTAGTAAAAACACATGATAAATTATTATATATTTACTGTGTTATTACAGTTCTATACTAGATACCTTATGTCTTAGAGAAACCCTTTCAGTGTTCTATAATATCTCATTTAAATGACAAATTATTAATAATAAAATTTACTCATAAGAGAACTACTATAATTATTATACAGTTAATATTTACATAGTTAGTATTTTGAGAAGTATAAGTTTATAGTTATGCATTTTTGTTTATATGTAGCTAGATAGAACAGACTTAAAAGAAAATCCTTTGTACATACATTTATATATATGAACCCTGTAATTAGATTACCTGTAAGATTAATCCGGAACTCTAGCTGTTCTTTCTTTTTATTGAATTCTTACATAAACAATGATTAGAACTGGAAGGGAGTAAACCGTAAATCTATAAAGCGAAAAGATTGCTGAAAGTAACCAAAGTAACCAAAACTACTTTTTCTATTGGTACATACTATCATTAGCAACATTTCAATTATTTTTCTGTTCTAAGAAGACTTGATAGTTTTTCTATACTGAATAATACTACTTCTGATACCAAGATAATTCTTCTACCATTAACACAGAGAAACTACTCTATAATTTTACTATCATTCTATTCTGTATTATCATCATCTCATCTTTCTTTAAATTTTTACTTTTGTGCTAGAGTACGGTCTGATAAAAACCCAGATGTGGAAAAACACAGTGGGTGTTTATTTTTCATCAAAAGATTCTAGTACTGATAAACTAAAACATTTACATCACTAAACCAGTTAAATATTTATATCATAACTATAAACATAACATTCAACCATTCACAGTTATCAAAATAAAGACAGTTAAGTAACAGAACCTGATTAAGCTTTGGACAACAACAGCTATGGGAGGCCGTTCCTCTCTACCAACTCCTGGAGAGCGCTCAAACAACGACTCCTCAGGACCCCCGAGCTTGCTCTGGTCTCCCTGGCTGGAACTAGGTGCATCAATAGTCAAATACCAGTCTTCAAACTCAGTATTAATCCGGAACTTATCAGTAAGTTCTCCCAGCTAACAAGCTGTAATAAACCAAGTTACTGCAGCAATCCTCTCAGAACAACGTCCTTACTGTTTTCCCTTTTTCCCCAAATGAATTTCCTGAATAGCATTCCACCTGAATGTTTCTTCTCTGGAAAATATCTGAGTAGCCTTAGCTCTATTCATTGGGTACTTTTAAAAGATTGCCTAGGTCTTTTTGGGTTAGTTGTCATTTAATGAGCCACCTGCTCTGATCCCACTTTCTTGGGGGATCATGACCCCAAATATAGGGAAGTTGCCACCTGCAACTTAGGAAGTGTTTGAGGATTCTGCCACTTGTGTTTTTTCCATCCACCAGTTTGACCAGTAACCTCTTTTTAACAGCTCTCCCATGCTGTTGTCTCCACAATCTGAATTACATTCCACTTCTGTTGACTCTGCTGAGTCATCAATTCCTACTTAACATTAAATTTAATATAATGTCTCAGGAATATAATTAAAACAATTAACATTATTTTACAAAATTGGGGTATGTGACAATGCATGCCATCCAAGCATTATTTAATGATGCATGCACTCTTTAAGTCTCCATCCGCATGCATACAAGTCAACTACAGATTAGAAGATAAAGTGACATAATTAGGTCAAAGATTAGGGTTTTCGTAGTTGAAAGTTATAAAAGTAGGATAAAGCGAAAGGAGACTTCACTTTTGATGATTATTATTTTGGGAGCTCTTGGATAGCAGCACAGCGTGCCGCACAGCAGTTGGGGTTGGAGACGGAGTCTTCAGCCAACGAGATTTCGGTAGTGAAACATCTGTCCTAGTCTCATTCAGGGTAAGCCATACAGGTTCACCATTTTCTCTTACATTCATTCATAATTTATCCAATATATGGTATAGATCGTTGCAGGGACACGTGTGTAGCCGTAGGGGGGGGGGGTTCAGCCAGAAAGCCCTAATCAGTTGCTGGGCCTTCAGATCTCAGCTTTACTCCGAAACTCAGGCACCATTCTCATCATCAGCATCATACTCCAGTACTCAGTGATTATCAGATCCGTCCGTGCTCATCCGGAGCAGTTATCAGCTATTTCGGGATCAAGGGGGCGTGAGCAGCTGCCTCTCTGGAGCAAGTCACTATCCTACCTAGAGACCTCAGAAACTCCGCATGTACCAGGCATTCTCTCCGGCACAGGGAGGCTATCAGTCCTGCAAATCGACAGCATCATCGAACACCTCCTTCACTGAAAACGTCACCCTTTTTTGACTTGGGTTATTGTTGCGGGGGTTTCAACGGAAGCGAAAGATATCTGTCCATATCCGATTCAGTTCTTGGTGCTTGCATACTCTCTTAGGAGCAGTCTAGCCGGCTTATCAGTGGTAAGTGTTCATTCTATCTCACAAACCCTAACCCTAATTTTTTGCTATAAAATAGGGATTTTTGCATGGCAGTTTGCATGCCTAGTTGTATCAGCATATTTGCTTAGAAATAGAAAATATCGGGATTTGGGATATTACAAAAAAAAGATAGTATTGTGTTGGTTGCCTTATTACAATTCAAATATATTATAAAATGGTAAAATTATGGTTTAGTTGTAGGTGTTGATTGTAACAATCTTCTTGTATGTATTTGTCTCTTGACTAGAGTTGCAATGACTGAACTTAGTTGTATTGAAATATTATGTAACATACCTTTGGTATCAACATCAAATATACGGTTTGGTAGTTTAAAGTTTCATTGTTAACAACAAAATGTATGTCAAAAGAAGAAGAAGAAGAAAACTTAAAACAATTTATGAGAAGAAACACTTTATATTTACTTACTATGAAAGAGTTTGATATTCCATTAGACAACATAATACAAGCTTTCGATCTTTATATTCTAATTCTAGATAAAACTTCCTCTAAACAAGACACCATATATTCAAGTTTTTTGTTGAATTAAAATATAGTGAATAACAATGTATCTCATAACATGTTTCCATGTTTATGTGTAGTAAGCATAAATGACATAATCCCTTCACCATAAATAGACAATTAATCCACATACTAACTTTGTATTAGAGGTCTAACAATATCTCAATTTAATAGTCGCTTAGCATGTCTTATCTTGCTTTCTTGTAAACAATACAATTCTAAGGTTTTGGGGTCAATGTTTCTAAGTCTATGCACAAAACATTATGCATCGCCTTGAAGAGCGATTCTAGTGTAACCAATAAACTTTGATTCATTCACAAGATCTAAAAACCATCCAAACACATGAGAATTGAAAAATAATTATCTTTCGTTCCTTCTCCATTACTACCATTACAATGAAAGTTCAACCCCTTATAATTATTGTCTGCAATTTTTGAAATTTGTTAATTTTAGAAAATTCTCGCATTACTCTAAAACTGACTAATAACTAAAAGCTAACTAGAGCAACACTAGTTGTCAACTCGCTTTTCTGATTAGGTGCATAAACTAAGAGATAATTGATAATTACAAATTTAAAAAAATCCTGAAAAAAATACACTAAAACCCCAATTTGAGGCATACAAAAAATTGGGCCCGAAAGAATGTTATAAACAAGGTTTGATCGGAAGTATCTTATCATTCACGGCAGTGAACTCCTCGAAACACAACTTCATGTTAAATTTCAACCCAAACGGATAACCAAATCAAAAGTTATGACCCTTGAAAAATCCCTACATCAGATTCTATAACCATTTTAGTTATAACAAACATTTTAAAATAATACATTTTATACATAGCCTAAAAGAGTTATTATATGACCATTAATGTTATAACAAACATTTGGAAATGAATTTTTAGTCTACAAGCTTAGTATCTCATTATCTATTACACATGGATAATCAAAGGCTACAAAACCTTAAAGAACCAAACTAGCCTTGAGGCCAAAACATGATATGGTCTCTCATATGTAAGAAGTAAATACTCCACATCAATCATAAAATATGAGTGATAGTTACGCAACTAGCTATACATAACATTCACATGATTTCAGGGGGTAGGGAGGACTCGAGCTTCTTCCCTTCAAGGAGATAAATACAATACCAAACCACAACACCGACTAATTCAAAGCAAGGATACCCATCTCAGATAACCCCATAAAAACATTCACATTAAATGCCAAAACTTTCCATGCACAACATACACCATTTATTGAGAGTAATGGGGATTTGAGTATCCTTTTCTTCAAAGATGCAATTACAAATATATTGTGCCGAGAGGCACTTTCTACATCCCAAGTGAGAGAAATGTGTCTTGTCTATAAAGGTAACATGGTATATGTCGGCTCCAATATATGTGTGTGTGTGTGTGTGTGTGTGTGTGTGTGTTGGCTCAAAGCTTAAATTAGATACATTGTAAAACATATTTATATAAATATAGATTAAATTTCAAATTCAAATGACACATCCATAGATATTAAATAAATATTTTCATAAATAATTACAAGACAACTAAATCTACAATAGAGACATATATTCATCGAGAAATGTCTGGATTAAAAGTAAAACCTTATATAACCATGGCATCCATATCAAGAATTTTATTTCTCAATTAATGTATGATTGCAACTTTTGTCTATTTATAAGATTTATGTGTTATCATTTACAACACATTTCAAATTGGAGTACTTGGCACCTCCACAATTATAATGGAAAATATATTGGATTGTGTGTGGGAAAGTTAATAATAAAACAATGAATTAGATATTAATATCTATTTTATGTCGTAATTAGTTAATCAATGCAACTTTTGCCTATTTGTAGGAGTTAGTGTTATTATTTACAACATGATTCCAAATTCCAATAGTTGGTGCTAGATAATTATAACAAAAAATATATTGGAATATGTATTGGTAAGTTTATAAATTGTGTATTGTTAAATTAATAATAAAACAATGAGTTAGATATTAGTTTTGTAATAATTGCAAGTTAATCAATAATTAGGTAAATTACAACTTTGCTTCACCATAGATCGAGTTGGTTCTAAACAAAATTATAATGGAAAATATATTGGATTATGTATTGTTAAGTTAATAGATTATGTATTCTTGAGTTAATAATAAAATAATGAGTTTGATATTAGTTTTGTAATAATTGCAAGTTAATTGCCCAAAAAATACTCTCTATCCCCTTATCTCTAACCTATGTTCGATCCCTGTCCAGCTAGGTTTTCCAGCCTCCATGACCCTCCTGGAGCCAAACTCGAGAGGGGCTTCGCCCCTTCCTCCTCTTTCCTTTGTTGATGAGCTCATTTTTCTCTCCCTCATCTCAACCCTCCCTCCTCAGTGCCCTAAGCCTTAACTCTCAAAATTCATCAAGCTTTTGGGAGTCGTTCATGAGGTCTCCCTACAAGCTTCTACCCCTCACATGAAAGTTGTGCTTTCCATGTTCGGACTTGTATACTAATTCATGGGGATTTGGACTTCACCCAAAGCCTTGGAAAATTGGTTGGAACTTAATTGGCATGCTCTGGTCAAAGGGAAACTAGAAGCATCCTTCTGCAGATTTGGTTTATACACTTTTCTGTTTGAAAAAAGGGGAAGACAAAGACCTAATTTTCATAAACGATTAATATTTTATGGGATCAAGAGGCATGTATTTGAACAAATGGCCCTTTATTTTGATCCATAGGTGGATGTTCCCTCCTATGTTCATGTATGGCTATGTATGCCCCATCTACCTCTATAATGATGGGATGATGACTCGATCATAACAATTGGAAATGCTTTGGGAACTTATGTTGATTGAAATGTACCCAAAATTGCAATGTAGGTATGCGCTAGAATCTATGTAGAAGTCATTTTGGAAAAGGGTTTACCAAAATCAATCAAGCTCAAAATTGGCAATTAGACTCACATCCAACAACTATATTACAAGCAACTACCTTTCAAGTGTAAAAATTGCCATGAATAAGAACATTTTGCAAAAAAATGCCCCAAGGTGAATGATGTTAAAAAAGTAGGAAATAAGGAAGAACAATGGAAAATAGTTCAAATGAAAAGTGGACCAAACCAAAATCCCCCCCAGGCCCATAATCGATCTAGTCCTCCTCCTTGAGTACCCTCCATTTATGTTGCTCCTGTCGGACCTTCCTCCTCTATGTTGCCTCTCACCCAACTAAACCATTACGCTCCTTTAGATGACCTAGACCCCAAACCTTCAACAACTCATTTTCTTCCATGGCCTTCCTCCCTAGACTCCCTATATTTGGAACTATAGCAACCCCTTTGACCCCTACCCCTCTCCCTCCCCTCCACTTTAGTGTTTGGGGGTCCAACTTGGCAAATATCTCTCAAATCAATAGAAGAACAATAAGAGGAAGAACCCAACACAAGGAAATCAAGAAAAAATTCACAAAATCTAATCCAGTTGAAATGACAAGGAAAGAAACAACAATTGGGATCCAACCAACAATAGAGTCATTGATGGTAGTAGCAGGGACTTGGCAGCTTACAAGACAATTGACTGGAAAGAATCCAAATGCAAAAAGTAACACTAAAAATCGTAATGTTAAATAATGTTAGTGGTCTCCTGTAATTATAGAGGTTAACGTAACAAACTAAGACATAATCTATAAAGGATTTAATCATGTAAAAAAAACATATACTTCTCCAAGAAACCAAGCAAGAATACAAGATGATGCAAGACCTTTTGAAGAAAGTCAACAAAAATTTAAAATGTGTAGCAATAAGTTCCAAAGTAGCATCTAAAGGAACAAGCACCATATGGAAAGAGGAAAAATTGGATCTGGTAGAAGAGATAACCACCCATCACTAGATCTTCATAGATATTTAATGTAAAATCACAAGGAGACACTACAAAATATTCAGTATATACGCTCCCCTCCATTATATAGAGAAGCTAACATTGTTGGAAAACTTTGGAGGAAACTAATCAATTTATAGATCTAGAGCATTGTATTCTAGCAGGGGATTTAAATATAGTTCTAGCAAAAGAAGAAAAAGGGGAGGCTCATTTCTTAGAGATCCTTTTAGAGAAGCTCTTGAATCTTGCGTCCATGAGTAGGATCTCACAGATATAAAGACCTCCAATGGGAAATATACCTAGAACAACAAGCATTTTGGACCCAACCACATAGCAAGTCAACTAGATCAATTCCTTGTTCAAAATTGCTTTTTTTTTTTTCCAAGAAAAAAAAGCGTAATTTTTATTCATCTTTCGAGATCAAAATTACATTCAGTATATTCACATCAAGGTGAATTCCAAAATACAAATAAATGGATCCAAAATATAGACTATACAGTCTTCTGTAAGAGAAAAAACACAAAATCAAGCACTTAAGCTTTTTGAAAATATAAGGATATACAGAGATATCATTCCTCCAACATACTGACAGCATACAACCATCAAAATCACTGAAGTATCGTGTTCTGTCCACCAGAACTCAAGAAAAAAACTAAATCCGATATATACATAAAAAAAAACTGTAACCATATATAGTCCAGAAACAATATCCCAAAGATGAGATCCATTAACTTCCATCGCGGTCATCTGGCAATATACTATCATAGCATATGTAAACTCAGCAATAACGGAGAGCAAAAATATCAAACAGTAAATAGGCAGCTCACAAATGATCAAAACTATGATGAACAGCAATCAAGACTGTCAGCAAAACCCATCTGAACCAAACTGAAAATATCATAACCTGTCCAAACCTGTTCAGACTTAATATACCGGGATATACAGCCAAAAGAACACTGAGCCATTCAGCTATAATGCAGTATACACATTGAGCATAAATTTCAAAAGAAACTTAGATCTGCCACCAAGATCATATCAACTGTCAACTAAATACAGTCAAGACTTGAT
>LPNX010364509.1:0-12016 GCA_001517045.1 Pseudotsuga menziesii | reverse complement strand
CTTCATACAACAGGAGGAGAGCATCTTCAATAAACTTCAGTTCAGCCACATCTCTCTTCCTCTTTGCTACAGCCCATTCCTTTATCAGCACCTTAAGTCGTTTAAGGTTATCTGCAAACTGTAATGCAGCCGATCTGTCACAGTCCCTCCCAAAAGGAACCTAGTGAGAAAGAAACATATTTTTGAAGGATTCATCCTGTAGCCAACATTTATTGAATTTTAAAGGGCTTGGTGGATTGTTGGGCCCCTTTTTAACTTCAAAAAAGATAGGGAAATGATCGGAATGACCCCCACTTCCCACCCATTGTCTGACCAAGAAATAACTGTCTACCAACTGCTCAGCAACCAAGAAGCGATCAATTCTTTTAGCCACCCTAGCAGCCCCACACCAATTATTCCTCCAAGTCGGTTTAAGTTTTACAGGTTCAATATCCAGCAGCCCCTGTACCATCAATTTTTGCACAAAAAACCTCACCAAGGAATCGGCCTGAGCATGAGGACCCCAAATCTCATTATGGCCCAGAGAAAAATTTAAATCACCTCCCAACACAACCGAATCCCCATTAGCCATTGGAATTTGAAACAAGGTATCCCAGAACTGAGCTCTATTATTATATGGACCATAGACATTAATAACTGTAAGAGAAATACCCAAATCTGCACAAAACAATTCCACACCCAACACAGCCTCTGCTCCCCACGAATTAATCATCCTCACACAATTATTTTTCCAGCCCACCGCCAAACCTCCAGATCTACCTTTGGCATCCAAAGTCACAAATGACCAACCAGGAAACCATCTTTCCAAGTTCCCCTGAATCACCTCCCCTACACCTAAAGTATCTTGTAACAATAGCACATCAGGATGCTCAAGAGTTAACACCCTCATGAGGGCTGATTTCTTGCCAGGCCCAGCCAGCCCCCTACAATTGAAAGACATAATCTTCATGAACGACCTTTCTTCAAGGTCATCTCCGCTCTAAGGGCCTTTTCAATCGAGATTTGAGACCCTCCCAGAAGGTCCTCCCTAGCTCTGGACTGAACCTTGGACAAATTAGTCTTCCGACCTCTACCTTTTCTCACCGTCGAGGAACACTTACCCAAACCTGGAACAGGTTTGTGACAAGATCTTAAAAAATAACCAGACTCCAAAGAAGCTGAAGGAGAAGGACAGGACTCCTCAATACAAAGATCAGATGCAGGGGTCACAACAACAGATGGGGAGGCTTCCAAAGGAGAGGAATGTACAAAAGCAGAATCAGAACTAACAGAGAGAAGCCGACCAGGGTCAAAAATAGCCAAGGAATCAACAGGGTGAGAGCCCAAACCCGAGCAAACCTCATCAGAGACAAAGGGTAAAACAGTCTGCCCCGAAAGTGATAGCTTCCTCAAACCATCAATCCAATCAAAGCCATGTAAAGAAACATTGTTCAAAAACAGATTAACATTTGCTAACAGAGGAGGAATAGGGTTACCAGGATCAGAAGGATCCCCAATAGCCTTGTCTTCGACCAGAATGGAAGTCTGCGCAGGCTGGTCCAAACTCTCTTCGGCCACCCCAGAAACAGGAATATTCAAATCTTCAACGGGCAAATCACTGTCCAAATCTTCTGCAGAAGACTGAGAAGGACCCAAACCCTCTTGAGGCATGTCAAAAGGTTTGTCAAAAGCCTCCCGAACACCATACCTGCGCGAACCATTGGGATGCCTCACCTGTAAGTTACAAGATGCCGCCGGATGCCCATAAACGTGACACCTTCGACACCTAAACGGGATATTCTCGTAATCCAAGGTCTGTGTAATGGGATCGGGACCCCATTCCAATATAATTGACTCTGCCAAACCCTCCCGTATATTCAAATTAACCAGGATTCGTGCCACCCTTTTCACCTTTGTTTCAAGAAAAGATAAGTCCGCTTCCAGAAACTGACCAAGGATATCACCAATCCTTCTAAAATGATAAATATCCCAGAAGTGAAGGGGAAGAGCTGGTAATTTCACCCAAACAGGAATAATGTCCACCCGCTCTTTGCTGGCGTCGAAAAGAGGGTTCCATGGCTTGATAAGAACCGGAGAGTGATCAATATGCCAACATTTTGAAAGGAGCCAACCAGCATCCTCCTCCGTCTGCATATTAATGGCAAACCAACCTCTGTTCAGTAGCTCGACCTCCAGAACATACCCAAAGTGTTTGCCCCAAGAAACTGTAGCCCAAGCTTGAATGGTCTTATCAGAGAAATTTCGCCCCAAAACCCGACCAACCAGCGAACATTTTGACATTTTCAATATGTTATCCCAGACCAAATCTTCACCAACAGCATAATTCCGCACCAGTTTCTTCTTTATCTAGTTTTTTCGTCGTCCCTTCGAAGAACCATGAACCCCGACCCGTTTTTTAACCGAAGCTCCCACCTCCGCATCACAAGCAACCAAAGGATACCGAAAGGAGGAACCAAACCCCCGATGCTCAGCAGAGGCTAAAGGAACCCTCCTTTCCTCCACCAAAGAATCACCACTAGAACCCTGACCCTGCAAAAACGGACCACAATCCTCATCAACAATCACTGGTTCGCATCCAGCCACAGGCCCCAAACCACGCTCCAAAGAAGACGCCGGAAACCCTAAACAAGGAAACTCCGCATCCGACCATCTATGTGACCCCAAACCCTCACTCCACTGAGCAATGGTCGCCGCATCCAAATATTGAACCACGGGTGATGAAACAGGAAAAGTTAACCCCGCAGCCGACCAGCAAGAAGAGCCCAACAAACCCTCATTCAGCTGAACAGAGGACACCACAGCCGTAGCTTGTGCCACCGGAGAGGAAACAGGGCAAAAAGACTGAGAAGGAACAACCGACCCTGGCAACGGACCCGGAACCTGTTCATCTGGTCCCAGCCTAGGGATATCCACAAGCTGGCCCAAAAAACCACCACCTGTCACCTTCCATATATCAATGCTCTCCAGCCTATCACTGGAGTAATCAACAGCCTCCTGTTCCTCCATAATAGGCATCGTGACAAACAAACAGCCCCACAAAAAACGCCAAACCACACACAAAACCATAAACCAGACCTGAAAACCACTGCCCAGTCCAGAAAAAAACCCTAAACCACAGTTTTGAAACGCCGGCGACAGTCCAAACTACCACCAGACCATGAACGCCCGACGAAAAAGTAACAGGAAGAATTACGTTAAACAAGAAACCTTCGTCTCAAAACATCGCTCCTCCAAATAGCAAATCTACATAACCTCTTCACTTTTACCTGTTCAAAATTGCTTTATGGAGGATAACCTCATCATTTCCTCTTCCATTCTCCCCCTTTTTATTTCAGATCATTGGCCTATATCCTTATCCATTCTTCCCAAGTCAAATTTTGGACCCCTTCCCTTTCATTTCAACCCTATCTGGATTACTCATGAAGAAACCAAAGTGGTTGTTTGTGCTGCCTGGGTCGCTTCATTCTTAGGATCCCCCTAATTTTTGTGTGAATCGAAGCTCAAATCAATAAATATGGCCCTAAAAGAATGGGTTAAATCTAACTTCAAGGAGCCAACAACAAAATAAAGGATCTACAATGAGCTTTGGTTGATTTTTAAGAGAGATTAGAAAACAATGAGGTAACTGAAAGCAAGCATGTAGCTGAAAGAGAGGCCAACACAAAGTTGTATGCAGCCTATATAAATGAGGAGGAAGCTTGGAAGTTGAGATCTAGATGTCTGTAGCTTAGAGAGGGAGACATAAACACCTCTTTCTTCCAAAAACAAACAACTGCAAGGGAAAATATGAATAATGTCATGAAAATACAATGTACGACAGGAGTCACCCTAAGCACTTAGAATGAAATGAAAAAAAAAGCAACTAGACACTTCTCTGAGCTTTTGATGGAAGAAGGGGAAGAACCAAACAAGGAAATACAAGAGATGTTGGAGGAGATCCTTGCTCTAGTGATTAAAGAAGAGAATATTCAATTGAGAAAGGAAATCAACGAAGAAGAAGTTACAATGGCTATTTGGGACCTTAAACCTGATAAGGCCCCAAGGTCAAATGATTTTACAATTTCCTTTTATAGGTCCTGTTTGGATATTATAAAAAAATATCTCCTCAAAATGATTCGATGAACCCAACGCAAGTTTAAAGTTGGAGGAAGTACTAACTTTACCTTTATAACTATCATACCTAACAAAAATTCTCCCACCTCCTTTGCGCGCTTCAGGCCCATATACCTATGCAATTCCTTGCACAAATCATAACCAAAATCATATCAAATAAAATTAAACCCCTTCTACAAAACTCATTTCCAAAAATCAAAGTGGCTTCCTCCAAAACAAAAACATCGTGGATAACATTCGCATGGTCCAGGAGGCTATCAACTCAAGTAATAGCAGAAAAGAGAAAGGGCTTGTAAGAAAGATGGACATGGCCAATGATTTTAGCTGGGTTAGACACTCTTTTATTTTTGCAACTCTTTCAAAGTTAGGTTTCTCCAATAACTTTGTCTCTTTAATCAAAGCTTGTAAAAGAAAAACTTGGATTGCACCTATCATTAATGGTCATCCAAGGGACTTCTTCCAGAGCAACAAAGGAATTAGGAAATGTTGTTCGCTTTCACCTTTCCTCTATATGCTAATGGTCGATTCTATGAGAAGGAAATTGGAAAAATCTAGGTAGCAAGGAAATATAAAAGGAATCTCAGTTTTCCAAGGATTTAAAGAAATCGACCATTCACAATTTGATGATGATAAGATTCTCCTTGGAGGGGCCTATACTATTATTGCAAAGCACTTCAAAAAGATTCTTGATTGTTTTTTGACCACCTCAGGAGGTCTGGTCAACAAGGGAAAGGTTGTTTATATGGACGACGTGCAAACCCCAAGATTCTAAAAACTATGGATGACATATTAGAGTTCAACTTCGAATCAATTTGGCAGCCCTTCATGTATTTAGGAATTCCCATCACTTTGAGCAGTACAACAAAATAAAATTAGACCACCATCGTTGATAAAATACAAAAAGAGGATGATAAAATGGTTATCAAAATGGTTGAACCACGCTAGAAATACCACTCTCATCAAATAAATCTTATTGTCTCTCCCAATTTACCTCTTTTCATCCATGCCAGCTCTTGTAGGAATAATGAATCAGATCACCTCTTTAATAATTATTTTTCTTTGGCAAGGAGGGAAAGTGACTACTAAAAATTTGCATATGGTTATGTGGGAAACGATAATTTCACCTTATGACCAAGTAGTCCTGGAGATTAAAATTCTTGGATACATGAATAAAGCAATGGGGGGGGGGATGCTATGGAGTCTAGTAATAGGAAAGAAAGCATGGTGGAAATCAACAATAATAAAAAATTATCTTCGCCCCCTTCCTCCTCCAACAACGCTCTCTAGAGTCTCTCGCTCCAAACAAACACTGATCCATAATATTGAAAGCTTGCAAGGAAAGTCTCCCTTTTATACAACCTCACTTATCATGGATTACAGGAAATGGTAGCAAAATCCAAATATGGGAAGATAAGATCATGGGACATCCGACTCTCGGCACCAACGATTTCCTAGTTGATTTGTAGTATTTGAAACAAGAAGGAATAATTGCTTTTGTAAACATATCATACTAGGGAGAAGGAAGAAATTTGAATGGTTGGAAAGTAGAAAACCTTCCCATCCACCTAATTAATAGTTGGAAGCAACTCATCATAAATATAAAAGGTCAAGCTCCCATTGAGTCGAATGACAAAGAATAATCGGGTGGGCAGTGAAAGTAGGATAGTGCATATCAAGCATGGTTATACTCTTAAAATTGAACAACAAAATAGGAAGCCTCGCTCGGCTCTTTGGAAAGCAATCTAGCGATATGAGGTGCTTCTCAAAATAAAACACTTCACACGGACGCTCTATCATGGGAAAGTCTTAACAGTAGGAAATATTAAGAAGAGAGGCATCCACGGTTCATCAAGATGTGCACTTTTCCAAGACTACAAGGAGAGAACGTGGCATGACTTTTTTGAATTCCCCTATGCCAAAGAAGTATGGGAAAATACACTACAGTAATTTCATCAAGACCTGAATCAAATTAGAAACTAGAATTCCATCTTTATCACTTGGCACAAACATTATCATGGCTCTCTTAAAAATAATCCTGTTCTCAACAAAAATTGGTAGGTTGTTCCTTATTATGTGCTATGGAGAATATGGCTAGCACACAACAAAAGGATATTTCGAAATAAAGAGCACAACCCAATACATACAACAACTAGAGAAATGGGGTTACTGGCAAAAAGCATCAACAACAAAGGAATTGGGAAACAAGACTTTTGTGTCTTGGAGGTGGAGGGATGATTATGGATAACCCCTTTTAACATTAAAACAACATTGGAAATTAGCAAAAGAACTCATAGGCTATCTCTAAAACCCTCATGGAGACTCATAATTGATCATGAGCAAGAAACTACATCAAATATCAGAAGGCTCTTGTGATGTTTTTTGATGGAGCTTCAAAAGGAAATCCAAGGGAGGCAGGTGCAGGGGGGAGGGGGGGAGTGTTGTCTTTGGCTTTGGAGAAATAAAAGAATCAGAGTACACCTGGAACCTAGGGAGGGTTACCAATAATCAAGAAGAATGTTATGCACTATGGTATGGTATCAAACTTCTTAGGAAAAGACATATCACTAAGGAAATCATCTTAGGTGATTCAGCTTTACTAATTAGACGCATGGTTATTAACACCTCGCCACATGACAAGTGCATCAGGTTCTTAATAAACCGAATCAAGAAAATGTTTAATGATAAAATGAAAGTGATGTTTTGGCATGCCTTAAGGCATCTAAGCACCAATTTTGATGACCTAGCAAATAAATCCACTCGATTAATACATTATACTATGGAATCGTAAGGAATTAGAGGGGGTTAAAGTATCTTACTCCCTCCATAACTTACCCCACCCACTACGCTAGTAGAGATGGAAATGCATCGACGACTGGAGAAGGATGCAAGTTACACAAATCCATTATCTCATTTGATTTTGAAGATCAGTGAAAGGGAAGCAAGCCAACAGATAATCTCATCCAAGTTATAACCCATCAATATAGTGGACACTACATTCAATAGTAGTTCCTTGGTCTCAAGTTCTCTAATGGGTGGCAGAAATAATAAAGGGAAGTGGTATGATAATTGTTTGGTTTGTATGCAATGGATGTTGAAGCATCATCCACTATAACATCCCCCATCGTAGTAATAAAGGAAAAGCATGGAACTATCAATCCAGAAGCACTATGGTCCTATCTTATGGGGAATCTCCACCTTTAAAGATCATGCCATGGAGACCCGTTGGGGTATCAGTTGGAAAAATTGAGGAAGATGTGAATCGTGCAACATATAGGATGGAGGATACGATGAATGTCAGAAACTAGGGAATGGAAATGCTATGAAGACAACAAGCGCAACACTGATAACATACAAAGATGCTCCACACTCACTTGAAAGTAACTCAAGCATAGTTGGATAATTTATGAGGAAAATTAGCCAGTTAAGAAAGAACTAGTGCAAAATTAAAGGAGCATTTAGCTCAATTGGAGGCTAGAATGGACAAGAAAGACATGCAAGCATAGGTAAGTTCAAGAAACTTTGTGGTAGCCCCTCCATCTCAGCAAGCCATTCAAGTGCCTCCTTGCACTGAAGCAAACAACACTCAATAAAATGAAGCTCATCCTTAGCATGACCCTCCATTTTACAAGGTTTTATAGATATGTTTAAATGTATTTGGCTCCTAAACTCTTTTGTAAAACAATACACCAATCATAGCTAGGTATTTGCAGTCGATTATGGCATCATAGATAAATATGTAATAGCAGTTATTTTCTCTAATATTGATAGGAAATCCAGGAGATTTTTTTGTAATCGGAAGCTTCTCGGTTCGACTGCAACTATCCCCTTTTTTATAATATAACATAGTCATTCTTGTAAAAAAACAATTGCAAGCTAATCAATAATTGGGTAAACTGCAACTATTTTACTTCACCAGCATAGATCCATCTTAACTTTGGCTCTATCAATCCATGAGAGGGATAAAATCCCTTAAGGTGCAAACCTTTCCTCAATTTTAGGACTCTAAAATGTGATTGCACCTCAAGGGATTTGATCGTTCTTGGTGCTTGATAGAGCCAACGTTAAGATGGAGCTATGCTGGTTTTAAATTCATTTATATCCATCTTAAAACACCACTAGCATCATTCTTCATTGTTATTTGTTGATAATGACAATTAACACCCTCTAAAACCATCATTCACATCCTTAAAACCCCAAAATTAATCAAAGGGGAACCAAATAGGAAACTATAGGACATGATCATGCTTGTTATAAGGGTAAATAAAGACTAGGATATATCATCACGGGTTTCCTTATGGAAACTATTGACTAGGTCGCTATTGTCCTTCACAAAAGAAGCAACTGCACTTTAAAAAGATCAAGAAAAAAGACTAGTAAATAGTTCATATATCTTAAGCTACAAATTGGGTTCTTGAGATTTTTTGTGAGTTTTTCTAAATATATGTCTAGAGTGTATATACCAAATACCACATCTACCCACATCATGTATTGTAATAAAAATTCAAGCCTTTATAGAGTTATATGCATATTCCTAAATTGATAAAAACAAAATCAAGAATTTTTTCTCTTTAATGCTACAGAAGGTCCTCCAATTAACATCACTTCTTGAGAGATTAACAAGGTAATGAGCATGCCTTTAATAATCCTTCTAAATCATTCAAGAGAGTGCGTGCCAAGATTTATATTCATATACACTAAAAAAACAACTGGGATGCAAAAGCATGCACTTATATGAAAAATGCACCAAGTTTCCAATGTTTTCAAAATAAATCTTCTTAGCAAATTCCATAGGGATCATAACTTTTAGTCGTCGATCTTAAATGAGTGAAAGTATCCTTATTTCACATGGTAATTTTGTAAAATATTTGGCATGCGCGAATTTCCAATACATTTCCACAAATGTATACCAAACTAATTAAATACAACAACCACCATTTCATCCACTAACATCTACATGATTTCCATGGCTTATTCTTATAATAGAAATGCAAACATGTATATACTTCATCATGAATGAATTTATAATCAAAGAAAATGAAAAATACATTTATCTTTCATTCAATGAGATTTAAGGCAATTGATTTACGGTGAAATTTTTTCACTCAACTGTGACCAGTCCTCTATGGATGCCATCCCAAATTGGACTATGAGACCATTGGCACGAAGAAGACAATTTTGAGACTCTCTCAAGTTACTCTTTTAATCCCCAAAACATAAAAGGTCAACCAAGCAACCCATTACTAAGTATTTTATCAATCTCTCAATCATACCACCTTTGACACTCACAATACCTACCCAACACAACACAAGGAAGAAACTCCCTTCTTTATTCAATGGTCCTAGAAAATTGATCATCCCTACAATTTTATTTATTGTGTTCATAGAGAGTCCAAAGTATCATTTATTTTGAGATTGAACTACAACACCATTCTCTTGTTTCTTGGATAATTTTATGAGCAACCTTCTTCCAAGATTGTAAAGTTGTCTCTTTAACCAACTTGGCCTCAATTGTTGCACATAATTCATTTCTTCATATTCTCTATGGTATACTCTCCTATTATTCTTCTGAAGTTTCCAGAGGATTTATTTCGTGGACTATTTAGTCCCACAGTATCGTATCTTTCCTTTTTAACATAAAAGTCTATTTTCTCTTCTTTATGCTTCTAAAAAACAACTCCCTTTTTCCTATTGACATTTCCTCTTTTGGCATGAGTGAAAGTTGGCAAGCAAGAGTCATAGTCTTATTAGATTAGGAAAATATGTCACAACATATAAGCAAGGAATCTAAATAGTCTAATATCCTATGCAAAGCATCAAATTAATCAATAAATAATAAAATGCAAGAAAAGAGAGAGAAGAGAGGACAAAGTTCACATGGTAAAACCCCAAGATGGGAAATTCCCATGGAAGTTGAATTGTATTCCTTAGAGAAACTCCCATTTCTTACATGATTGGACTCCCTGCACATATATCACACCGCATTACATTGCATTGCATTGTACTTCATTATACCTCGTTCACCTCTATTATATACCTTAGAGGGACATGGGATAACATTCCTATGATGCATGTGGGATGATGCATTTATAAGATAGGTAGCTTATATTAAAGGATAACTTAGCCTAATAATATAAGATTAAAAAATGCCTTAGGAATATACATGATACCACTAGGACATCATTAACCCATTCCATAAAATCCAACACTTCCTAGTTCCAATAATGCAGTGCACAAGATGTAAATACGTGTTACACCAAAATATTGGAATCTTCACGATTATTTTCCTAGATACCTAAAAGTATATGTGCTAAAAGAATTGAGAAGAGATATTTCCTTTCCAGAAATCCAAATTTTAGTAGCACTGACGCACCCTAACTTTTGAAAGTAGGCGTCATATTTGTCTGACGTTGGTTGCTTATCAACAATGTCACATGCCCCAATTTGCAAAAAAGAAATTTAATGTAATTTGAGGAACGTTGTGTTATATTTATGCTAAGTTTGTAATTGATGAACAAGTGGGGTCAAGAATAAATAATGTAATTCAGAATATTTTATTTATAAATAAATAAATGATGAGACAACAGCTTATGGAAGCTGTTAAAAGAGTGTTTACTGGTCACTTGGTGGAGGAGACTGGGTGGAGAGTACACTGACAAGTGGCAGCATCCTCAAACTACTCCAACTGTTGCAGGTGGCAACTTCCCTATATTTGTGGTCATGATTCCCCAAGAAAGTGGAATTGGAGCAGGTGGCTCATTAAAAAGAAACTGACCCAGAAGACCTAGACATCTCTATAAAATTTCCCATTAAAGACAACTGAGGCTGCTCATTCCAGGAGGTGATCATTCAAGGTGAATGAATGTACTTAAGAGAAATTCAATGGAGGGGATTACTGAAGTGAGTTTGAGGGGTTAACTGCTGAGACTGAACTTATTACAACTATTAGGTTGAAGTTCTTACTGCTGTGAGTAGATTTGAATTATTGAGGTAATTGGACCAGTCAGGTGACAAAAGGTCTTAAGGTTATATTCTCCACCCAGTACTCTACCAGAAGGACCAGGAACAGGCTTGGGGGTCCTGAGGAAGCGTTGTCTGAGCGTTCTCCAGGAGTTGGTTGGGAGGAACAACCTCCTTAAGCTATTGTCGCCTTATCATTGACAGGTTCTATTTGTCTTCATGTTATTATATTTACTTACTGTCTTCAGTAAAATGTTTACTAGTTTTTAAATACAGGCATGTTAGTATTTAATTAGGATTTAGGAAGAAAGGAGTAACTGTGTAATGATAGACTTGGTAATTTACAGATTTTGAGAGAAATAGTAATAAAGATGCAAAATGATAAACATATAGAATTAGAATTCCATACTGTATTTTTCCATGCGTGGCTCAAGCAGTACTCTAGTACAGCTGGGTGTTTAGGTAAATATGATGATTCTTTTCACTTGAATGGAAAATGTAACTACATTCTACTCTAGTTTGCTTATGATTTATTCTGTAAAGAAGTAGTAAATAATGTCTACATTAAATGTATTTACTTCAGATAAGAACTAAAAGATAGGTATTTAAAAACATTTAGTAATCATATTACGTATATAACTATTCTGATACTAGTATTCTTTATAAAACACAGAACTTACAGTTTAATAAATAAACATAGGTATAATAAACATGCTATCATCTATGAACCAGGTAAAGATAATTTTCAAAACATTTTTGTAACATTTGATTTTCAAACACTATTGTAAATTTGAGCATATAGATTTGTAGACAAAAACAAAACTCACAAAGAAGATCTCATAATTTACTCAACAATTGAAGAATGAAACAGTGCAAAAGGCTTGCAGCTGTGAATGCTTTCATTAATCAAAAAAGTAATTCAGATAATAATTACAATGATGTAAAA
>LPNX010364494.1:9156-22801 GCA_001517045.1 Pseudotsuga menziesii | reverse complement strand
GAGATGTTGATCTTAATGGTTGGCGAGATGTTGGCCATGTTCCCCTCTTTGAAGGCATCTGGTGTCGGGATGGGATTTTTGAACCAGTCAACTTTCCCATGAATGAAATCTTTTGTTTCAACAGAAAACTGGCTAGATTGCGACACAAGTTCTTCGGGGAGGAAGAATGAGCAGTGGTGCATGTCATCCCAAGGGTATTCCAGTGCAGTTAAGGCTTCAATTATCTCCTCATCGTTGTGAAAGCAACGGTGATACAGGTCTGAAGGACCGTCGGTGATTGCAGGGATAAGAGGGTATGTGGAACTGGACTTCATGCAAATAGACATGGTGTCTGAAGAAGGAGGTGGGGGTGGGCTTCATCGATTAGGGTGATCTCATATTCAAGGGCATGTTGTTGAAGGTTGGCTAGGGCCGTTCGAAACTCGGACAAGTCCTAACAGTGGTGAGAATAGTGTCCATACAATCTACAAAGGGTGGAAGCATGGTTTGTTCTCAACAACTTGTTTCTCACTATTGGCCCACTCAGGAGTTCAACCACGAGGATGTTTTCTGTTGTATCCATGGAATCCAAATGTGCGTGGATCATGGGAATCTCAGGGTAGTTTTGAGTTGCATGGCCCTATTCTTCATAGACGACGCAAAGAGGGATCTGTCGGGGTTTAGTTGTTGCTTTCGTGTTTTTTCCCCTGGCCCTTTTTGGGTGGGGTAGTGTGGGTGTTGGTGCAGTGGCTAGTTTTTGCAGGCCAGGTGGAGGATGAGATTCGACTGTAATGGGTTGCACGGGGGTTAAGATGACCAAGGGCATCGGAGGTTGGGTCGGTGGATCGAGGTACCACATAGGAATCTCGAATGTGAATTTGGGTAAGTTTAAGGTAGACATTACTGGCTTACTCATGACACCATGTGGGGGAAATAGGAAGGGAATTGTGTGGACTGGGGAAGATCCCAAATAACTCCCTGATGGTTGCATGTGGCAATGGGGTTTTGGTTGTAGTTGTGCATAATGTTTCGGCTGTAGATGATGTTGCGGTTGTAGATGATGTTATGGTTGTTGTTGGGGCTGCGGCTGCGATTGATGTTTAGGTGCAGAAGTCCTGGATAAGAGCATACACAAATCCGTGGTCTCATTTGGTGTCACTGGTGATGAAACTAAGGGGAAGGAGGCCATCATGGTGGTGTTGGAAAATAACCCAGGGCCCACATTCAATAATGGGGAGGCGAGTATGTCGTTGATGATGGTGTTGACTGAAGGGATAATGTTGGCTAGTGTTGTTAGCCCTTGCGAATCGATGGTATTAACCGTAGGGATAACATTGGCTGGTGCAGTTAGCCCTTGCGGATCATGATAAGTTAATTGGTCAATCATCAAGTTAATTGGTCAATCATCACAATTTTCTCATCGTGAGGGAACATCATGAGATGAAAAATAGTTGATGCTATGGATCTCATGGCATACATATAACTTCTTCCGAGGAGAAGGTTATAGTCCAACTGATTATTGACAACCTCTATGTCAATCAATACTATGGGGTGGTTATCATAAGCCCACAGAGTAGTAGTGGATGGTTGCAGAATTGGGGACCCAAGTTTCTGCCAGACTAAGGTTGACATGACACATGTGGATTCCCCCTTGTCGACGATGCACCAATGCACAACCAAATTCCGAATGGATACCGGGATTTGGAAGGAAATGATTTATGGCATCTGCGGTTCTTCGTTCTCTGTGTCGAATGTGATCATATTGGAGTCCGAGGGGTCTACACCACCGAGAGCAGCTAGTAAGGCCTTCCGCTATGTTGGGAAATTTTTAAGTACCTCAAGAGCGGACATAGCCATAGGTGTTTGGGCCAAGTCATCCACGATGCTATAGCGTACAGCAGCTCTTGCCATGACTTCGTTGGCAACCCACCATATGGGGGGTCATGGGGGAAAAGGGGGCAAGTGAAGAGGTGTATTGGTTTTTTTGGACGTGTATGCCACTGATGGGTTAGCGGGTTCGGTGTTGGCTTCGTACTAATTTCGTTTGGTCTGTAAATTGACCTCTTCAATTTTCAAGGCTAGCAGGTGGTGAACACATGTTTCTATTGTCGGAGGTGCAGCTGGGGCGATGGGATTGGGTTGGGGAGCAGGTGCAGTTGCTACCAGTCCTTGGACTGGTAATGGGTTTTGGAGCACCATGGGTGGAGGTCCTGGTGGTGCCGGGTTGGGTTGAGCTGGGGTTTTCATATTGGTAGCATGCTGAACTTCATTATGAATGTCCTGCTTAGCTCGACCCATGAAGGGGCATTCATGTGTATAGTGCCCATAGACCTCGCATAGTTTGCACGGTTGATTTGTGCATAGCGGAGCGTTGCATCTAGGTTGGTTTTGTTGCTAGGGGTTTTGAGCTGGCTGGATCGCCCCAACATTGTTGGGAGGATTTGGTTGTTGACTGCCTCCTTGTGGTTGGTTGTTGCCTTGATTCCTTACTCGATTGTTTCTGTCTTGCCCTTGTTGGTTATTAGGGGCTGGTTGGGTGGGAGGGTTTTGTTGTGCAAACACTTGTCCCAAAGGAGCAGGCGGATCTGGGGAAGGGACTTGAGTGGCTTGCACTGGTGGTGCATAGTAGACTTGGGGGGCTAGGGGTTCTACAAACATGGGCATCTGTCCCACATAATGTTTTGCCAGCCAAGTAGGTGTATGGGTCTATTGTTGTGGCGTAGGTTGTGCATAAGAGGTTGTAGCTCTGGACTGGGACATCATTCTTGCATAGTCAGGAGCTTGGTTTGGGTAGGAAACATTAGGGGTATTACTTGGTTGTGGTGGCATTGTAAGTGGTGTTGGGTGGTGTTGTGATTGGTGGGAGATGAAACCTATGATGCCATCTACAGCATGGGATTCCCTTGGTCAATCCCGATAGGAGGTGCCTACATGGGGAGCATCTGGAATGATGGTGTAGAGGTATCCGAACTGTGCTTAAATGAGGTCAAACTATTGGGCCTTCAAGATGGCCTCTTCCTCTATTTGGGGAGGTTCATAGGTGACGTCCTTGGCTATCGGTGGCAGTAATGTTTTCAAGAACCAGTCAAGGAATATCTTGTCATCAAGCTTGATCTTGCACAAGCTGCAATGTCACCGCCACTCATGGATGTGGTCAGTGATGTGGGTCGCAGTATTTTGGCGACAAGATAGCAAGATTTCCACCCATTCATCATATCTAACAGGGAGTTGGAAATACCGCAGGAGCATAAAGGCCAATTAGTTGAATTCTAGGTACTTGGCTTATGGTAGCTCAATGTACCACTTGGCTATCGCACCTGTGATGGTGCGTTGGAAAATTCCGAGTCTGATCGAGTCCTCTATGATGTTTTTTTATGAGCACCATAGATGAAATGCCATTATGTGGTTTTGAGGGCACTCGCCTGCCTTCCCCTCAAGGTTGATTGTCATGAAATTGATTGTCCATTTGCAGGAATGGACCTACTGTGATCGCAGGGTGTAATGGTGCAGGGGGGGTTCTTGCCTTTGGGGCAAAGAGCTAATAGTTGCGACAACGTTTGACTGCATCTATGCAATCAACAAAGATGGAAGGCTATAAGTATCCAGCTCTTAGAATCTTCTAGGCGGTTTCCATACATGAAAGGTGGCCACTGCAGGCTCCACTATGATAGTCGTTGAGGACTGTCTCAGCCTTGTCACAAGTGAGGCAACAACGTAGGATGGTATCAACGCCTCGACAATATAAAACATATCAAATCAGAATATGGAAAGTGACTTGATGTCGGTGCGTCACCTGTCTTCGTGGTTTAAGTGGGTTGCGAAATTCTGTGTGCGTAAATATAGGAGGATGCCCCCATACCATGGATCTTCCGTGGATATGAGGAATAGGAAATCATCAAGGAGGTCATCCTTGGGTGGTGGTGACGTGGTCAATGGGGCTAGATCAGTTATGAGCGCGTCCAATGCGACTACCTTTGTGTTTTTCGGGGAAACAAACTCCAAGTCGAATTCTTGGAGGACGACTACCCACTTGGCCGCATGGCCTTGTAAAAGGCGACGGCTTAAGAGGTACCGCATTGGGTTAGAATCAGCCATTACACGGGTATGGTTTGCAATGATGTAGTGGCGCAACTTTTGGGTCGAGAAAACAACAGCGAGGGCCAGTTTCTCCTTGGGTGAATATCGTACTGGGGGACCTGTTAGCTTCTGGATGACGTAATAAATCACATGCTCTTGGAAAGCATCGTCTTCCTGGACCAAAACTCTAGCAATGGCATTCTCTGAGGCCAACACATAAAGAATGAAGTCTCGAGTGAATTATGGTGCCGAGAGTAATGGTGCAGAAGCCAGGGCTTGTTTGAGTGCATCAAACGATTCCTATGGTTGTTGATCCCAAACAAAGGGGATTTTTGTGTGGAGTAGGCATATGAATCTATGGGATTTTGTTGCATTCTCTGGTACAAAGCCGTGAAGGAAGTTGGCCTTGCCTTGGAGGCTCTCCAATTGGCGCTGAGTTTGTGGTGAAGGGAGATCAAGGATAGCCTAAAATTTGATGGGGTCAACCGTTATTCCTTTGTGGGATACGATGAACCCAAGTAGATGGCCTGCTGGGACACAAAAACCACACTTTAGGGGGTTCAAGTGAATTTTGTACTTGCGGCATCTCAAAAAGACTTGCCGCAAGTTGTCTCTATGTTGTGCTCGTTTTCATGATCGAGTGGTAAGGTCATCCAAGTATACCAATATGATGTGGATGAGGTCATGGAAACAATATGTCATGGCACGCTAGAAGGTGGCTCTAGCATTCTTCAGGCCAAAGGGCATTACTCGATATGCAAATGTGCCCCGTGGGGTTGTGAATGCAGTCTTGTAACGATCTTCTTTCTGGATTTGAATTTCGTTATATCCGGAAAAGTCATCCATGAATGAAAAGACCTCATGTCCAGTGCACGCATCGATGATTTGATCGATGAAGGGTGTTGGGAAGTTGCCTTTGGGACATGTCCAATTTAGATCACAGAAGTCTGTACAAACGTGGATGGTACCCTATTTTCTATTCACAGGAATAGGATTTGAAACCCAGGTGGTGTAAGTAATGGGGTAAATGAATCTAGTCGTGTGTAGCTTCTCTATTTTGGCTTTGATCACGGTAGCTTTGGAAGGATGGATGGGTCACTAATTTTGGCGCACGGGAACCACATGGGGCCATGTGTCGATGTGGTGTTCCACAATGGATGGATCCAACATGGGCATTCCAGTGTAGGACCAGGCAAATATGTCACGGAATTCTTGGAAGAGTGCTTTGTAGGAAGAAACTTATTCTGAGGAGCAAGATGCCCCCAACATGATTTCCTCAACAACATAAAGATTGTTGAGATGTTGATCTTAATGGTTGGCGAGATGTTGGCCATGTTCCCCTCTTTGAAGGCATCTGGTGTCGGGATGGGATTTTTGAACCAGTCAACTTTCCCATGAATGAAATCTTTTGTTTCAACAGAAAACTGGCTAGATTGCGACACAAGTTCTTCGGGGAGGAAGAATGAGCAGTGGTGCATGTCATCCCAAGGGTATTCCAGTGCAATTAAGGCTTCAATTATCTCCTCATCGTTGCGAAAGAAACGGTGATACAGGTCTGATGGACCGTCGATGATTGCAGGGATAAGAGGGTATGTGGAACTGGACTTCATGGAAATAGACATGGTGTCCGAAGAAGGAGGTGGGGGTGGGCTTCATCGATTAGGGTGATCTCATATTCAAGGGCATGTTGTTGAAGGTTGGCTAGGGCCGTTCGAAACTCGGACAAGTCCTAACAGTGGTGAGAATAGTGTCCATACAATCTGCAAAGGACGGAAGCATGGTTTGTTCTCAACGACTTGTTTCTCACTATTGGCCCGCTCAGGAGTTCAACCACGAGGATGTTTTCTGTTGTATCCATGGAATCCAAATGTGCGTGGATCATGGGAATCTCAGGGTATTTTTGAGTTGCATGGCCCTATTCTTCATAGACGACGCAAAGAGGGATCTGTCGGGGTTTAGTTGTTGCTTTCGTGTTTTTTCCCCTGGCCCTTTTTGGGTGGGGTAGTATGGGTGTTGGTGCAGTGGCTAGTTTTTACAGGCCAGGTGGAGGACGAGATTCGACTGTAATGGGTTGCACGGGGGTTAAGATGACCAAGGGCATCGGAGGTTGGGTCGGTGGATCGAGGTACCACATAGGAATCTCGAATGTGAATTTGGGTAAGTTTAAGGTAGACATTACTGGCTTACTCATGACACCATGTGGGGGAAATAGGAAGGGAATTGTGTGGACTGGGGAAGATCCCAAATAACTCCCTGATGGTTGCATGTGGCAATGGGGTTTTGGTTGTAGTTGTGCATAATGTTTCGGTTGTAGATGATGTTGCGGTTGTAGATGATGTTATGGTTGTTGTTGGGGTTGCGGCTGCGATTGGTGTTTAGGTGCAGAAGTCCTGGATAAGAGCATACACAAATCCGTGGTCTCATTTGGTGTCAGTGGTGATGACACTAAGGGGAAGGAGGCCATCATGGTGGTGTTGGAAAATAACCCAGGGCCCACATTCAATAATGGGGAGGCGAGTATGTCGTCGATGATGGTGTTGACTGAAGGGATAATGTTGGCTAGTGTTGTTAGCCCTTGCGAATCGATGGTATTAACCGTAGGGATAACATTGGCTGGTGCAGTTAGCCCTTGTGGATCATGATAAGTTAATTGGTCAATCATCAAGTTAATTGGTCAATCATCACAATTTTCTCATCGTGAGGGAACATCATGAGATGAAAAATAGTTGATGCTATGGATCTCATGGCGTACATATAACTTCTTCCGAGGAGAAGGTTATAGTCCAACTGATTATTGACAACCTCTATGTCAATCAATACTGTGGGGTGGTTATCATAAGCCCACAGAGTAGTAGTGGATGGTTGCAGAATTGGGGACCCAAGTTTCTGCCAGACTAAGGTTGACATGACACATGTGGATTCCCCCTTGTCGACGATGCACCAATGCACAACCAAATTCCGAATGGATACCGGGATTTGGAAGGAAATGATTTATGGCATCTGCGGTTCTTCGTTCTCTGTGTCGAATGTGATCATCTTGGAGTCCGAGGGGTCTACACCACCGAGAGCAGCTAGTAAGGCCTTCCGCTATGTTGGGAAAGTTCTAAGTACCTCAAGAGCGGACATAGCCATAGGTGTTTGGGCCAAGTCATCCACGATGCTATAGCGTACAGTAGCTCTTGCCATGACTTCATTGGCAACCCACCATATGGGGGGTCATGGGGGAAAAGGGGGCAAGTGAAGAGGTGTATTGGTTTTTTTGGACGTGTATGCCACTGATGGGTTAGCGGGTTCGGTGTTGGCTTCGTACTAATTTCGTTTGGTCTGTAAATTGACCTCTTCAATTGTCAAGGCTAGTAGGTGGTGAACACATGTTTCTATTGTCGGAGGTGCAGCTGGGGCGATGGGATTGGGTTGGGGAGCAGGTGCAGTTGCTACCAGTCCTTGGACTGGTAATGGGTTTTGGAGCACCATGGGTGGAGGTCCTGGTGGTGCCGGGTTGGGTTGAGCTGGGGTTTTCATATTGGTAGCATGCTGAAATTCATTATGAATGGCCTGCTTAGCGCGACCCATGAAGGGGCATTCATGTGTATAGTGCCCATAGACCTCTCATAGTTTGCACGGTTGATTTGTGCATAGCGGAGCGTTGCATCTAGGTTGGTTTTGTTGCTAGGGGTTTTGAGCTGGCCGGATCGCCCCAACATTGTTGGGAGGATTTGGTTGTTGACTGCCTCCTTGTTGTTGGTTGTTGCCTTGATTCCTTACTCGATTGTTTCTGTCTTGCCCTTGTTGGTTATTAGGGGCTGGTTGGGTGGGAGGGTTTTGTTGTGCAAACACTTGTCCCAAAGGAGCAGGCGGATCTGGGGAAGGGGCTTGAGTGGCTTGCACTGGTGGTGCATAGTAGACTTGGGGGGCTAGGGGTTCTACAAACATGGGCATCTGTCCCACATAATGTTGTGCCATCCAAGTAGGTGTATGGGTCTATTGTTGTGGCGTAGGTTGTGCATAAGAGGTTGTAGCTCTGGACTGGGACATCATTCTTGCATAGTCAGGAGCTTGGTTTGGGTAGGAAACATTAGGGGTATTACTTGGTTGTGGTGGCATTGTAAGTGGTGTTGGGTGGTGTTGTGATTAGTGGGAGATGAAACCTATGATGCCATCTACAGCATGGGATTCCCTTGGTCAATCCCGATAGGAGGTGCCTACATGGGGAGCGTCTGGAATGATGGTGTAGAGGTATCCGAACTATGCTTAAATGAGGTCAAACTGTTGGGCCTTCAAGATGGCCTCTTCCTCTATTTTGGGAGGTTCATAGGTGACGTCCTTGGCTATTGGTGGTAGTAATGTTTTCAAGAACCAGTCAAGGAATATCTTGTCATCAAGCTTGATCTTGCACAAGCTGCAATGTCACCGCCACTCATGGATGTGGTCAGTGATGTGGGTCGCAGTATTTTGGCGACAAGATAGCAAGATTTCCACCCATTCATCATATCTAACAGGGAGTTGGAAATACTGCAGGAGCATAAAGGCCAATTAGTTGAATTCTAGGTACTTGGCTTATGGTAGCTCAATGTACCACTTGGCTATCGCACCTGTGATGGTGCGTTTGAAAATTCTGAGTCTGATCGAGTCCTCTATGATGTTTTTTTATGAGCACCATCGATGAAATGCCATTATGTGGTTTTGAGGGCACTCGCCTGCCTTCCCCTCAAACTTAGGGATGTCTGAGGGGTGTTTGGTTGACATGGGAGGCCAAAAGGTTTAATGACAGATGGGTCATTGGTTAACCTAGCCAAGTCAGGTAGGTTGAGGCGTGCCATGAAAGGGAGGTTTGACCAAAGGTTGATGTGGGAAGGACCGACAATGGTGGTGGGGTTCACAGGAACATGATGTACCTGCACGACTGGGGGTACTTGTGGCATAGTTATGGACGGGCCACTGCCCTTAGGTATGGTAAGTGGGACAATGTGAGTAGAAGGGCCACTGCCCCCAGTTATGACATTTGTGACAGTTTGACTAATGGTTACAGGAGGAGGTAGCTGAGTTAGGATAGTCTGCATGGCAGTACTAGGACCACCTGTAAGGGTGTTGGTGGTAGTGTGAGGTATGGACATGGGTCCACTACCAATCACCAAGCCGAAAAGTGGATCCGGGTTTGTGCCATCCATGGGGCTAGATGGTGTAGTGTGTAAATTTGGCTTAGATTGATATGAGTTTGATTCTGAGCCTGAGGATGTGCAGCCTTCTGACGATGCAGAGGGTCGTCAAGAGTGGTCTCGGCGATGTTGGTTCAAGGACCCGAACTATGGTGGATCACCTCTTAGGCGTGAAGAAGAGCATGGGGGATAAATTGTGTCTGGTTGGTAGATCAAGTGGTGTAATCTGGTAATGATGTTCTGGACCCTAGTTTCAGTGGCTTCCTATTGGCTTTCAGGTGGTCACTTGGCCACCAAGACTGCTAGGAGGTAGCGCTTGGATTTTTCCTCATGGGAATGCTAGTCAATCAGTAGGGGTCATTTCCCATTTCACTTGGCAATTCCTCTCAGCGGTCAGCTACTTTGGGGTTCTTGTGGTACTCCTCACAATGAGTTTCAGGGATTACCCCAAGTACTTCCCATGGTTAAGGAAGTTAGGGACTTATGTCCTCAAAGACTGGAAGATTTTGAATTAATGTAAATTGATATATTTTAATGGTTAGCTCAGTGTCATGAACTGAGTTTGGTTATCTTACTTGGTGTGGTTGTGTGCACACTCTGTGTATGAAATATTGTCCATTTTTGGATTATTTTCTGTTATGACTACAGTTATGGTTTATGAATACTTCACAGATGTCTCTGTTTTGTTATAGAGATTACAGAATGGGTAACCTGTTATGAAACCAGTGAATTTTTTAACATAAAACTTGAAACATGCAATTAATGAACCTGAATTATTGTAGACTTGCTCAGTGACTACCTTACACATGTATTCCTTTTCGACCAAGAAATAGTGTTGGGCTCTCAACACAATGGGGCTAAGCCCATCCGTAGATCTTTAGGTCACTCTCTGAGTGCAAGGTCAGTCAACAGGGAGGACGCGAACGCCGTGAGGCCCCCTAGGCCTACCACCCCCTCTACCTTCCAAGTCACCCTTATTTAGTGGTCTAAAGCAATCATAAGTGAAGTGCCTATTACTATATGAGCTTGACCCTTTGTCCTATCCCAGAATACCCCGGAGGGTGATGACTGGGTAGAGGAGGAAGGGCTAAGCAAGGGGTTAATTTCCAATGTTTAATTAAAAACTAAAAACTAACTTACTTTCAATGATCCTTTCTTTCTTCTGCAATTTAATTTGAAATTTTCAGTTTTCAATTACTCAATGAAAATTGTGGGATGAAATGAATCCTTGAAAATCATTGTGAAACAAATGTTAATATTTGAAAATAGATAAAAATTCAACATGGTATCAAAGCAGTTTTGAAAGACAACCATATAGTATATTTTTGTCCTAAGTGTGGAAATTAGGGATTCAAAGTTTGGACTCTTCCAACCTAACATTGAATTCGACCCTAGTGTTTTGGAGGTTTCCTTGGTAGGGTGCATCTTTTTGGGGATTCATATTTGAGTCTGGTCAAATTTAAATTTTGACCTGATTTCTATCGAGATTAGGGTTTCTATATCAGAGTTCATATTTTTGTCAAGATGATTCCCAACCTCAAAATAGTAGATATATTGGATGGTGTATCTCCAATTAAAAATAAGAAGGATCTTTCAAAAGTCAAATACTTCAATTGTTAAAAATTTGGTCTTTATGCTTTACAATGTCCTCAAAAGAAAAAAAACATGAAAACATCATGCATCAACAATCAGTGTTGATCCACTACAGAAGAAGACAAACTGGACAAGATTGCAGACAAGCCTTAGAAAGAATATTCCTTTCTCTCTATTCTCACGAGCACTATTATAGATAATAGTGATACTTGGTTCATAGATAGTGGTGATTCCAAACATATGATAGGTTACAAATAATATCTCAAAGAATTAACACAAAAGAGCTCAACATTATAGGTGGATCTTGGAGACAATACCAAGTATGCAGTAAAGGGAGTTGCAAAATCATCGTTTTAGCTAGATTCTGGAGATTCTCTACATATGAAAGGTGTTTTGTTTGTACTAGGATTTAAGAAGAACTTGCTATCCATTTCAACATGGGAGTATAGAGGCTACAAAGTTTCATTTATGGATGGTCAATTTCTTGTATGGCCAAATGGATCGAGCATAGAATCAACATGAGTGATTGGTGTTTAAGAGGGAGGACTATAAATATTGATAAGATGTCCAACAAAGGAATTGGTACATGATAGTATCAATTTATGTGACCTATGGCATCGAATATTTCCCACCTACACTATAGGGCCTTTCCAACATTGAGGTGGATGGTCACATGTATTCCATATCTCTAGGTAGAGCATGAGGGTGTTTGCATTAGTTGTGCACTTAGAAAGAATGCCAAGGGTTATTTTCCAAGCAATGATAGTAGATATAATGGGATCTTGGATCTTGTAAATTAAAATCTATGTTGACTGATTTTATAATATCATATATCAATGGCTTATTATATTATGTGAAATTCATAGATGATTTCTCCAAGAAGACACAGAAATATTTCATGAAGACCAAAGATGAATTATTAAATAGGTTCTAGGAGTTCAAGGTTTGGGTAGAGAATTTGATAAGGAAGAAGATCAATATTTTGAGGTCAAATAATGGAGGATATTTTACCTCAAAGGACTTCAATGATTTATGCAAGGACATAGGGATCAAGAGGGAGTTGACAGTTCATTACAACCCTCAACAGAATGGAATTGCAAAAAGCAAGAACATGTCTATTAGGAAAGTTGTGAAGGAAATTATTCATGATCATAACTTACCCATGTTCTTATGGGCATAAGCATCCAACACAAAAATTTATTTTCATAACAAAAACCCTCAAAGAATATTAGGGGATAAGAATCATGAGCAGGAACTTACAAGAGTGAAGCTAGAGGCCAGTCTTCTGTGGATCTTTAGTTGTCCGGTATACATCCATGTGCCAAAGGAGAATTGGAAAAAGTTAGAACACTAAGGGAAGAAGGGAACCTTTGTGGGATATAGAGAGACTTCAAAGGATTACAAGATCTACATTCCAAGACAACGTCATATTGAGGTTAGTCATCATGTTAATTTTGATGAAGATATAGCCTTCAAAAGGTCTAGATATTCTCACATGGAGATTGATGATGAGGAGTAGGAGACTCCAAGAGACAATGGTGAAAAACTCTCCAGTCCAATTATTCATCCTTCATACTATCAGGAGGAGTCAATAGTTCCAACAGAGCCAGTGGATGTACCTAGAGATGTTACCATGACCATGAAGAGACCAACATAGCTTTGTGATACTTTGCAGGATACAGAGAGGTATGCAACTCCAAGTGATACCTTTAGGTAGATTAAAATACCTCACATGTTCTCCAGCTACATGGCATTGATGAGTAACATCATTGATTCTGATTCTTCTAGTTATGATGAGGCAGTGGGCCACTAGGTTTGCAAGGATGCCATGATGGATGAGTATTATTCCATCATGAAGAATAACACGTGGGAGATTGTCATGAGACCTGAGGGGAAGTCAATGGTGACATCCAAGTATATTTATAAGATCATGCATGCAGTAAAAGGAAACATCGAGAAGCACAAAGCGAGGTTCTTGGAAAGAGGATTCTCCTATAAAGATGGAGTAAACTATGAGGATACTTTTGCTCCATCCGCCAAGTACACTTCCATCAAGACTAGTATTTCTCATGCTTCAGTTTATATACTTTAGGGACAAGATTGGTGTGTTGTAGAACACCTCCCTTAATGAGAGGGAGTGTTAATGGATGAGCAACATTGGGCAGGAATTCATGTGAAGTGAATGGTCCAGATACTATGATGGTTTTATCAATGAGAAACAAACATTCATGAGAAATGAATGACCTAGATACCATGACGGTTCTACAAATGAGTAGCAAACATGAGAAGTGAATGGCCCAAACACCGTGATGTTTATACAGATGAACATTATACATTCACAAGAACTGAATTCCCTAGAGTAGTCTTTATCTAGATATACATATGATTTGTCTAGGAATGAAAGACTTGAGATAAATGTTATCAAAACCAGACCGATGGTCAAACCATCTAACCCTAGGACCCGAAACTAACTGGGATCTGGACAAAAACTAGAAAAAAAAGCGGTTGAGAAAGAATACATAATATGTGTGTATGTATGCGTGTGTGTGTGTGCATTCATAGAAAGTAAGAGTGTATAAAACCAAAATAGCATCAAGTGCAATCCATATCTGAAGCAAACTACATAAACACAAACGCTATAAATGGTGTCTAAAGTCAAAATATAAGCATATAACTATATTCTAGACTCATATGCCCCAATTTTTCTCCAAATATGGGCCCAAATCTTCCCCAAATCAACTCTAGATTAGACTAACAAACATTGAAGAAATCCCTTTAGAAATTTAAATAAGTCCAAATTTAAAGAAAAAATAAGCTCACAAGATCTTTTATTTATCCCA
>LPNX010364438.1:221152-234713 GCA_001517045.1 Pseudotsuga menziesii | reverse complement strand
AATTTATGGTTGTGTGAAGTTTCATTAATTACTTTTCTGTGTGCGCAGCAGTAGTGTGTGTGATTTACAGGATTGCATTTCTCAAGATTGATAGCTGTAATAGTGTGACAGTCGACTGAGTAGTAATCTTTATGCGATTCATTTATTAGCTGTGCGCAACTCTGTTCATCTCATAGTTCAGAATGACATCCCACGAATCCTGTGTAATCCTTTGATTGTTATAATTGTTGATTCTTATTTCTGCAATTCAATTCTTAGAACAGCTGAGTGTGATCTGTCACAATTGAATTTCTAGATTATAGTTGATTTATGATTATGGATTCTGAGTGTGATTAGATCAATAGGCAATTCCATTGAATTAAGCAGTGAGTAGAATTTCCTTTCTGTCAGTAATTGTTGATTTCATTTCTGGTTGATGCATTGAAGGAAGGGTTGAATTCGTAGAGTTAAATGATTTGTGGGATCACACATAGTCAAGGGGATGAACATAGTTGTTAAGAACAGTATTCACTACAATGATTTGGTGTTTAGCATATACTGTGCACTTACCCTTTGAAACAAAAGACTTCCCTGGGTTGACAATGAATTTCGTAAGCTCTGTGTGTTGATAACAATTTATCTGCATTTAGGGTGCTCGACAAGTGCCTTTCCACAGATGATAGTAGTTGTGTCCTATCATGGTGGTGGATGTGAGTGCCAAGACTTTCCATATATAATAGTAGTTGTGTCCTATCATGCTGGTGGATGTGAGTGCTGAGCTTTTTCACAGATGATAGTAGTTGTGTCTTATCATGCTGGTGATTGTTGTTAATATGTTTGTAACTCGGAATGTATTCAACCGTATATATTATGTATTGTACCCTGATGTTTATTCCAGGATGTGTCTATAATGTATTTGAGTCATGTCATGCCCCGATGTTCCTATCGAGAGGTTCTATAATGTAAACAAGTCATGTCAAGTCATTGTGGGTAACCCTCCTATTGATCAAAGGTTTAAGTCCCTGCAGTTTTGGGGCACTAGGGTTATTAGAATCTCCTAGAGAAGTCAGCCCTAGTAAGTTATTGTCAAGGTGGGAATTAGTATAAATAGAGAGCGAGTCTCTCTATTTATCACACACTCACTCACACTTAGTTGTAGCGCATAGTTGAGGAAGAAGAAGCTGCTGGGGCTAGGAAGAAAGAGGATACTGTTGTCGGGAGATCATCTTATTGTTTTGGGGTTTTACTTTTGGTGTTGATTCTATATCTAAGGAAGTTGAGGGGTTTTATCCATTTATGGTTTCACCAAGGAAAAACATTGTGTTTGTTGTCTCTTTTGTTTGATTGCTATGCTTGTTTTTCTCTCAATTAAATATCCTAATATAATGCTAGATTAATGTTAAAAATCTAACATGGTATCAGAGTTAACCTGAGAAGAAGACATTGTGCAGCTGTAGGAACTAGGGATTCCTAATTTTTGGATCTCTCTCAACTGATTTTCAGCAAAATAAGGTTGGGGTGACAGTCCTCCCTAGGGCACATCTTTCTGTCGAAGCAGAATCTGATTCTAAGCATTTTCAGTTTTTGACCCGACACTACTTCCAGAAATTAGGGATTTCCATAGAAGTGGAATTTTTGAGTGAGCCCAGGATTGGATTGATCTCCTCCTCAAAATCGAATTTTAGAGATCAATATCAAATCATTTGGTTGGACATAACTCCAAAAAAGTAAAACCCTAATCTGCTCCTGAACCAGCACTGCAGAAATTTAGCTCCAAATCCAGATCCGACATCTTGACCTGGTAAGATCTAAATATTTTGTATTTCCATTTGAGGTTCTCAGTTAAGATGTCTCATCATACCAATCTTGATGAAAAGCTTGAGGGAGCTGATAACTTCCGAGCCTGGAAGTATAGGATCTCCCTGGTCCTGGAAGAACATGAGTTGGACTCCTATATCAATGAGGAAGTTCCAGTTCCAGAGGGAGATGAGGCTAAGGCCTTACACAAGAAGAAGTTGGTTGTGGATAAGAGGATTATTGCTGATTCAATCAAGGATCACCTCATACCACATGTGTCCTCCCTAAAGACACCTAAAGCTATGTTTGATTCCCTAACCAAACTGTTTGAAGGGAAGAACATAAACCAGAAGATGACTCTGAGAAACCAACTGAAGAATGTAAACATACAGAATGTAGAGACCATCCAGTATTATGTTACAAGGGTATCTTAGATCAAGGAATAGCTGGAAGCAGTAGATGAAGAAGTGGAGAATGCAGAGATTGTAATGACCACCTTGAATGGTCTCGCTAGATCATGGGACTCCTTTATTCAAGGAATCTGTGCTAGAAAGAAGTTAGTCAAGTTCAACAGACTATGGAAAGAATGCTCTCAAGAAGAAGCTTGAATAGCAGCTCGAGAAGAAAAGATGGGAAGTGAAGATCAAGCTCTCATGGTACACTCCAAGAAAACTAGAAGAAGTTCTCATCACCCTAGAGGTAAGCACTTTCACAAAGATAACACTAGAAAAGATTTGTCTAGAATCAAATGTTATACATGTGACGAGAAAGGAAACTATGCTAGAGAATGTCCTAGAAACAAAAATGTCTCTCACAAGAAGATAGGAAACAAGAGAAGACATCATGCTCATGCTGCAAAGGATGATGAACCTTCCATAAAGAGAATTAGACATGAAAGTGATGATTCCTCAAGTGATGAAGAATATGTTTCTATTTCCGCTCTCATAGGAAACATTACACATGGAAGCAATGATTGGCTTATAGATAGTGGGGCTTCCAAACATATGACAGGATTCAAAGAATCCTTTGTGAAACTATCAGAACATGAATCACCACACAAGGTGAAACTTGGAGATGACTACTAGTATCCAATAAAAGGTAGTGGGGAATCCTCCTATAAGCTAGACTCTGGAAAGTCTATGAAAATGAAGGATGTATTGTTTGTACCAGGACTAAAGAAGAACCTCCTCTCCATATCTGCATTAGATGCAAAAGGAATGAGGCTTGCATTTATAGATGGCCAAGTTATCATGTGGCCAAAGGGAAAGACTATTAATGATGCAGTAGTGATTGGGGAACAAGAAGGAAGTCTATACAAATTGAAGGGCCATCCAGAACAAGCCTTGGACCATGACACAGTAGAGCCAAATGAACTTTGGCATAGAAGGCTTGCACATGTGCATTACAGAGCATTACCATTTGCAAGGAAAGCTGTTGAAGGTCTTCCAGAAATTCAAGCAAAACATGATGGAGTCTGCAAAGGATGTGCGAAAGGAAAGAACACAAAGAAGACATTTCCAAGTAGCGAGAGCAAGATAAATTGAATCTTGGAAATCATCCACTCCGATGTATGCAGTCCAATGTCATCAAGTTCATTAAGTGGGTATGTATACTATGCTTCTTTTATTGATGATTTTTCTAGGAAGACATGGATATACTTCATGAAGAACAAAGATGAAGTTTTTAGCAAATTCAAGGAATTCAAAGCCTTGATTGAGAACCACACTGAAAAGAAGATGAATACCTTTCGATCACATAATGGCAGAGAATTCACATCAAATGAATTCAAAGAGTTATGCAAAGACTCAGGGATTAAGAGGGAGTTATCCACTCATATAATCCAAAACAGAATGGGGTTGTAGAAAGAAAGAATATAACTATCATGGAAGCTACAAGAGCAATGCTTCATGATCAAGATCTTCCCATGCATCTATGGGCAGAAGATGCCAGAACAATGGTGTATGTATAGAACCGTACTCCACACAGAGTACTCAAGAACAAGAAACCTGAAGAAGTATTTTCCGGCAAGAAACCAGAAGTCATCCATCTCAGAATATTCAACTGTCCAGTGTACATACACATTCCAAAAGAAAAGAGGACAAAATCAGATCCTTCAGGAAAGAAGGGTATATTTGTGGGATACTCTAAAAGCTCGAAGGCTTATAGAATATAATTCCCAGGATTCAAGAAGATCGACATCAGTTGGTATGTAACATTTGATGAAGACTCAACCTACAACAAATCCAGAAAGAGGCCTGCTGAAGAACTTGAAGAAATAGAAGCACCTAGAATTCATGACACAACCATGAACGAAGAAATTCAAGAAGAAGATTGAGAATTTGAAGAACCTCAAGAACCTGTAGATCCACCTCATAAGAGGAAACCTGCTTGGGTATGAGAATCTATCCAAGGTGCAGAAACATATGGGGCTCTAGAAGAGAATCACAGAGAAAGAAAGAGGACGAGGTCCTGCTCTGGGTATGTAGCATTATTATGTGATTTAATCGATAAAGAACCTTCCAACTATGAAGAAGTTGCAGAAAGGAAAGAATGGAAGGATGATATGATCAAAGAGTATTAATTGATCATGAAGAATGATGTTTGGGATGTTGTCCCAAGACCAGAAGGGAAGTCAGTTGTAACTTCTAAATGGATCTACAAGATCAAGCATGCTACAGATGACAACATAGAATAATATAAAGCAATATTTGTGGCTCGTTGGTTCTCCCAGAAAGAAGGAATAGATTATGAATAAAATTTTGTACCCATAGCCAGATACACTTCCATCAGATCAGTACTTGCTCTGGCTACAATGATGAAATGGAAGATACACCAGATGGATGTCAAGACTGCTTTCTTGAATGGTGTAGTAGAAGAGGAAGTGTATGTGGAGTAGCCACTCAATTTTGAGACACATGACAGGGAGACTCATGTGTGTAGATTGAATAAATCCATGTACGGTTTGAAACAGGCACCCAGGACATGGTATGGAAGAATTGATAGCTTTCTATCCAGTTTAAGCTTTATCAAGAGTAAAGCAAATTCCAACCTTTACTACAAGGTTGAAGATGGAAACCCAGTGATGCTCCTAATATATGTAGATGATTTGTTAGTAACAGGTATGGATGGATTGATTTCTGATACGAAGAGGAAGCTTGCTGCCGAGTTCAAAATGAAGGACTTGGGTATGATGCATTATTTTCTAGGCATGGAGGTGTGGTGGAATGTAGATGGAATTTCCCTGGGACAAGGGAAATATACGGTAGAGATCCTGAAGAGATTCAGGATGATGGACTGCAAGGCCATGACCACACCTATGGAATCAAAACTGAAGCTATTGAGTGATGCTTCATCATAAGTAGTTGATGCTATGGTGTATCATTAGATGATTGGGTCCTTGATGTACCTCATGAACACGAGACCATATAAGCAGTTGATGCTATCATGCTGGTGGATGCGAGTGCTGGCCTTTCCACAGATGATAGTAGGTGTGTCCTATCATGCTGGTGGATGTGAGTGTTGTTCCTTTCCACAGATGGTAGTAGGTATGTCCTACCATGCTGGTGATTATAAGTGCAATGCCTTTCAACAGATGGTAGTAGGTGTGTCCTACCATGCTGGTGGATGTAAGTGCTATGCCTTTCCACCGATGGTAGTAGGTGTGTCCTACCATGTTGGTGGATGTAAGTGTTGAGCCTTTCCACAGATGATAGTAGGTGTGTCCTATCATGCTGGTGGATGTAAGTGCTGTACCTTTTCACAGATGATAGTAGGTGTGTCCTATCATGCTGGTGAATGTAAGTGTTGGGCCTTTCTGACAGGGTTGTGGGATGTGTTCCTGCATGGTCATATGTGAGTGCTGGGCATACCTTTCTGACATGGTGTTGGATGTGTTCCTCTCATGGTCAAATGTAAGTGCTGGGCGGGCCATTTTGACTTAGGGTCAGATATAAGCGCTGAAGAATACCTACAACCAACATGAAAAAGGGCTGGCTCTGTAGAACTTCCTGTGATGATAAGAATCATGAGATAGCATCTGTGATGATGATCCAGTGATGATGATCCAGCAGTGATGATCTAGATCGAGTGATGATCCAAATCTAAGTGATGATGATCCAGATCGAGTGATGATGATCCAAATCGAGTGATGATCCAGATCCAAGTGATGATGATCCAGAAGTGATCATCCAGATTGAATGATGATCTAGATCTAGTGATGATGATCCATATCGAGTGATGATCCAGATCTAGTGATGATCCAGATTGAGTGATGATCCAGATCCGAAGATGAAGATGACTTGAAGATGAAGATAACTTGAAGATGAAGATGACTTGAAGATGACGAGGACTCGATAATGATCTAGATGATATAAAGAAGAAGACTTGTGCTGATAAATTGTGTCGAGAGAATACCTTCCTAGTTAAGAGGGAGTGTTAATGTATTTGTAACTTTGAAATTTATTCATCCGTATATCTTATGTATTGTACCCCGATGTTTATTCTGAGGTTTGTCTGTAATGTATTTGAGTCATGTCATGCCCTGATGTTCCTATCGGGAGGTTCTATACTGTAAACAAGTCATGTCAAGTCATTGTGGGTAACCCTCCTATTGATTAAGGGTTAAAGTCCCCGCAGTTTCGGGGCACTAGGGTGATTAGACTCTCCTAGAGAAGTCAGCCCTAGTAAGTTATTATCAAGTCAGGAATTAGTATAAATAGAGAGTGAATATCTCTATTTATCACACGCTCACTCACACTCAGTTGTAGTGTATAGCCGAGGAAGAAGAAGCTGCTGGGGATAGGAAGAAGGAGGCTACTACTGTCGGGAGATCATGCATCTTACTATTTTGGGGTTTTACTTTTGGTGCTGATTCTATCTCTAAGGAAGTTGCGGGGTTTTCTCCATTTATGGTTTCCTCAAGGAAAAAAAATGTGTTCAGTGTCTCTTTTGTTTGAATGCTGTGATTGTTATTCTCTCAGTTAAAGATACTAATATAATGCTAGCTTAATGTTAAAAATATAACAATTGTAAGTGCTGTGCCTTTCCACAGATGATAGTAGTTGTGTCCTATCATGATGGTGGATGTGAGTGCCATTCCTTTTCACAGATGGTAGTAGGTGTGTCCTACCATGCTGGTGATTGTAAGTGTTGTGCCTTTCCACAGATAGTAGTAGGTGTGTCCTACCATGCTGGTGGATGTGAGTGCCATGCCTTTTCATAGATGATAGTAGTTGTGTCCTATCATGCTGGTGAATGTAAGTGCTCATCCATTATGACATGGTGTTGGATGTGTTTCACTCATGGTCAGATGTGAGTGCTATCCATTCTGACTTAGGGTCAGATATAAGCACTAAAGAATACCTACATGGAGGCTAGGCCTACAACCAGCATGAAAAAGGGCTAGCTCTGTAGAACTTCCTGTGACAATAAGAATCATGAGATAGCACCTATGATGATGATCCAGATCCAGTGATGATATCCCCATGATGATCCAGGTTGAGTGATGATCCATATCTAGTAGTGATGATCCATATCGAGTGATGATCCATATCGAGTGATGATCTAGATCTAGTGGTGATGATCCAGATCTAGTGATGATATAGATCCAAGATGAAGATGACTTGAAGATGAAGATGATGAGATGATCCAGTTGATACAAAGAAGAAGACTAGTGTTGACAAATTGTGTCGAGAGAATACCTTCCTAGTTAAGAGGGAGTGTTAATGTATTTGTAACTTTGAAATGTATTCACTTGTAAATTTCATGTATTGCACCTCGATGTTTATTCTGGGAAGTATCTGTAATGTAATTGAGTCATGCCATGCCCCGATGTTCCTACGGGGAGGTTCTATAATGTAAACAAGTCATGTCAAGTCATTTTGGGTAACCCTCATATTGATCAAGGGTTAACATCCCCGTAGTTGCGGGGCCCTAGGGATATTAGACTCTTCTAGAGAAGTCAGCCCTAGTGAGTCATTGTCAAGTCGGGAATTAGTATAAATAGAGGGTGAGCCTCTCTATTTATCACACACTCACTCACACTCAGTTGTAAGGCATAGCTGAGGAAGAAGAAGTTGCTGGGGATAGAAAGAAAGAGGCTACTATTGTCGAGAGATCATCTTACTATTTTGGGGTTTTACTTTGGTACTGATTCTATCTCTAAGGAAGTTGCGGGGTTTTCTCCATTTATGGTTTCCCCAAGGAAAAACATTGTGTTCATTATCTCTTGTGTTTTATTTCTATACTTGTTATTCTCTCAGTTAGAGATCCTAACATAATGCTATCTTGAATGATAAATTTCATTCTAACAATTAAAGACTCGATGTATTCCAATAAATGCTTGTTACAGACTAAATAATGAATCGATACAGACTCTAACATACTCAAATTTAGTCGCTATCCCAACCGAATTACTATCCTCATCCCACATGTTGTCTTTAATATTCTAGCAATATATGACCAAAAAGGTGCTATCAACTTGACTTACAAAAATGCCTTTACCCATGTGGTTTCCATCGGCTCCATCCGAGCTTGTATTCACGATAACTAAGGGCTTCCGCTTCTCTACATCATGCCTTACTATCACTTTCTGGTCGTTACCTTATTGCATGCCTTCTTTCATGAATATTCTGCCATGTCATCACATCCCTTGCGTTCTACTTCCATCGTAGCTTACAAAACTGGTGCAGGTTCCTCGCCCCGTGCATTCCCTTTACCTTTCTCCTTATCTTCCCTCTTCTGTCATAGCATCCTTCCCTTATTCTTTGATGTTGTTTCCTATGTCATAGGTCCTTCCTCTTCTTCCTTGTACTCTTCTTTCCTTAGGCATAATTCTATATGAATTCTTTCCCTCTATCCTGGGCCCAATATCCCCCCAACACTCACTTGTGGATCGTCTCGAGCCACATGAGCTATTGCTCCATAGACTAATTGGTGTGAATTTTTTTTCTTCTGAAAATACTCCATGATTTTCATCAGCTTCTCCTTTTCTGTACACACTTCTTCTTCAACATTTTTCATGTGCTCCACCAGGTCGGAACTGACGTGTTCCAGCATGCTACTTTCCACCGAGGTTTCTACCTCGTGCACTTTCTACTGCAAAGGCTGAAGTAGCCTTGTGACCCTTTATGCTTATGCTTGTAACTCCTCTCTATTTTCCTCATGTTGTTGCTGTTGTGCATGCACCGTAGTGGTTTGTTGTTGTAGGCCACACATTTATATGGTTTTAAACTTCTTCTACTCCAAGGGAAAGTTCTTTATCTCATTTCGCATCTGTGCGATAGTTGCTTCCACCGTAGTGAGGCCACTTGCAATCTTATATGATGGATCATCATCCAACAAATTCTCCCAAGTATGGGAGACTTGGTCAACAACCCATGTACATATCTAGTCTGTTTCCTCTATCCTTTTGGCAGCCTCGATGGATGCATCATGTTGAATCTCCAACACTCCTGGAGGCGTGCTGGGAATCTGTTGCACTTCTAAGTCTGTTACTTTATTTTTAAGGTCGGTAGCTATCTTTCCCAGCCTAAGGACCTTATATTATGATGGCATATCATGTGATATTTCCTCATTAGCTACATTTAAACAAACAATATTAATGACTTGGGTGAGAATCTGCTTACTTTATTCTTCTTTCCTTGCTTCTTAGGTGGTCTTTTTCATTTTGGTCTTGAGTTTGCTAAGAGTCTTTATTGAGTGCTTCACCTGCTTGTTGAGAGTGTTTCCTTGGATCTGAATATTTGTAACCGCTGCTCTTTGTAAAGCATGCACATGTTTCAATTTTATCTTTGAAAAATCTAAAAAAATCGGGGCGCTATTATCGTGTACCTCACTGGGGTACGGGACTCCAACTTCCAGTACTTATTTTCCTAGCGGGACCTTGTTGGGGTGGTATTTTTTGGGTCACAGAGTTTCCTACACTTTCGATGTGCCAGGTGCGTCTTGCGATGGGGTTACCTGTGGCGTGCGCTCTACTGCAAGTTTGAGTGGTTCAATTATTTTTCCAAGGTCATTCAACCTATGGTTAATGTTAGCAGTGCATTGGTTATATTGTAGGCCAAATTCATCGAGCCGTTCTTACATAGATTTTTGTAAGGCTTATGCTAGGGTTATGATTTCATCCTCATCCATGCCATAAGCATTGGATTCTTTGTTATCCTTGCACTTCTTCCGCGACAATTTTGGTTGAACTTTTGCATTCTGTGCCTCCTCTTGTTGGTTTTGTAGTGGTGGCTTAGGATGGTGCTGATTAGGATGATCTTGGTCAGGCATTGTTGTATTTTCCTGCTGGGTACTCTTCTCCCCAAGAGGTAGTGAGCCCTCATGTTGCCAATCTTCTGGCCAATCCTAGACAATGGTTTCTAGATCCTTGGATGTGAGAATATACTGTTTTGGTAGCCACTTTTTTGGGGGATATCTGCGTGCATGGATGTACATGTAGTGGGAGGCTAACTAGAAATTGAAAAAATAATGAAATATAGAGATGGTAGTTCCACTCAGCCTTAACTTCTTCTTCACCAAATTTCTCAAGGCTTCATTATGAACAAAGAATTCAATGTTGCTACTGAGCTGTCGATTTGCATCAGGAGAGAACCACAAGTTCTCGTATCTCACTCCTCTACATTGGACATGTAAGTCTACCTAGTGATACTCTATAGGCTTGGACCATACAGTAAACAAGACCAGAATTATCAACCAAGCATAGTGGAAAGGGGTACCTTCCTGTGCTAAAGCAACATATTTGAGCATCTTATTAAGCAAAAATTGGGATAAATATATTTGCACTCCTTTTGCACATAGTGCATCCAACATTACAATGGTTTGGTATTGCAACAAAAAAAGTTTATGTGTCAATATCATGGCTTCCATACAAATAGCAGGGTCTTCAATGGATGAAATTAGAAATTCATCACTAGAGCTGACTAGGCTATACTTTTCCTGTGTCTGTGCAATATTTTCTGGGAATTTTCCTTCCTACAAGGTCTCCTCAGGGTCCTTCCCATATTTTAGCAGTCCCGTGATTGATGAAATGAGATCAACATCATCGAGTATGACCTGTCTATCCACAGGAATCCTGCATGAAATACTACCAACAACTTCTTTACATAAGTATTCACTTCTCTGTTCCAACCAAAATGTGGCATAAAGAGAAGTGATATAAACCTCGACTGCTCTAACCCAGTTTCCCATTGCATTGTCACAAACCGTTTTGGCAATTCTGGGGAATCCCGGACGATATTCATATAATTTTTCCTGTTTAGTTCGAGGATTCCATTGGTGTCTGAATCTTGAAAAGTGAGGTTGACCAGGTGAGGCATAACATTTTGTGATATAGTCATATCATTTGGTTTCTTAGGTGCTACCAGTGTAAAATGGCCCGTAGAAGGGATGTTAAATGGTGGTGCATCGATCCTTCTCGGTGGTCGATAAGGCAGTAACAAGGTTTTGGTTTCAAAATCTTCTTGGTCATCTTGGGTCGGTGGTGCTGCTGGAACTTCCTCATTCCTTGGATTCTTCATTGGCCTTTTGCATTTGGGTTCTCGGGGCGATTGGGGTTCCTTCATTCTACGTTTCTTTGAGGACCGAGGTGGAACTTGGCCCATAGGTGGCTGGGGATGGTTCCTTGGGGTTCTATGTCCTAAACCACACTACATAGGGGTAGTGGCTAGAAATGTCACTGGGAAGTTAACTATCATAATGGAGATGAACTAGTTTTTTCTCATTGAGTAACGCATAATAATTCTTCCTCTAGGTCTTTAACGTAGTGATTCCGAATATAGAAACAATGTGTATTATGAAACAACAACTTTATGACAATTATCCTTCGCACAAGTGTTATGAACTTATAAAACACTCCCTCTTTTGAATGACTCAGTGTGGTAGTATCGGGTATTTATGGAAACTTCCTCAGCATGCCATCACTGAGCTAACCATTTAAAAGGTGTTGAGGCCTGGAAATTCGCAGGCGGCAACAGTAAGGGATTCTCCCCAATCAACGTTCCCAACTAGCCCGTTGACTGTTTGGAATAGGGAATCTGTCCGGTTCGCGGTCCGACTACCGTAGGTCAAGGAACAAAACTAAGGCTTTACCGGTTGTGGCACGACCCACCGAGTTTTTGTATTTTGACTTAAAGAAATGATATGCAAGTGCCTAACTAAATGCAGGGTGATCAAGCTGCAAGGAGCAGTCACAAAGTGATGCGCAGGTTCTTACATCTCGTCTTGCGCTCGCGAGCAACCCAAACCAGATACAAAAGAAATAAGCTAACTATATACACTATCCCTAGGGAGCAAGGTTATCATTTTGGGTGAGTAATACACTTTCACATACATAAAGAAGAATCATAGGTAGATGATACTTCTTCGAAAGCACATGAACACTTACAGATACTCAAATAACCAGATAGCCGATCATTTTATAACAACATCTATTACTCACAGCGAAAAATATCCAGAAATTACTGAAGAACATTTAGCAAGAACATAGGTTCAGAATATCGAATACTCTTACAGTAAATGAAACACAGCTGAAAACGAAATAGTTCCTCTTCAGCATTATTCATTGAGTTTACATTGATACATTTCGCTTTTCACTCTCTCCGACAGGCAAAAATTGCAGTTCCTATGCAAAACGAAGTAGTTCATCTTACAAGTAAACAAATACAAAGTTTTCCAGGGAAAAAGCCCACTTTTTCAGTCCTCCTTCCCTCTATTTAAATTACCCCCGCTGCCCCTTGGGATGCCACCCCAGCGTGTGACTTTTCAGTATCTTCAACGATTCCGCTTCTTGTTCTGGCCGCTGCGTTTTTCCAATCATTCTCTATGAGCGTTTTTATCTTCTAACCAGTAACAGATGAGTCTTCCTCTAACCGTTCCTCCTTCGTTTGCTTGCTTTGTCCTTTTCTGTGTTTTGCCTTCCTTGTGATCGTGCCGGTTCCGGTCCGACCAAGCTACGTCTTAGCCCATGGTCGCTTTAGTAGCACCGACTTCCTTCTGCAAACAATCACAATGCATTATTCGTTGCAAAGGGGAGTTTTTTAAACATTTAAACATTATCTGCCCAGCATTGTAAATCCGCAAGAGACTATCGAGGTTCGCTCTGACCAGGTATCGATTTAAGCTTTGGGAGGGAAAAATTATAAGCGGCAGTCGACCAACTTCTGCATCGGATGAGGCGAGACTTCAGGAGCCGCAACGGAGGGGAAAAATAGAAACCGGGTGAGAAAAAACATGGGCGAAAAAGGGTAATCGGACGTCGGGGGGAAGAGTGCTTCGGGAACTAGGAGGGGTGGCTCATCTGCAACGACGGACGGAACACTGGCATGGGACAGGCGACGAGGTGGAAAACTCAGCTCGGATGGGGGAAAAACAAGGTCGGACGTCGGATGACACTTGAGTCGGGAGCTAACTGTCTCCTCCTGGCCGCAACGGCGGGCGAGTGAAAGCTTATGGACAAGCGATTTTAAACTAGACGAATCGGGCATCGGACGGTTCAGGAAATTGGACGAAAGAAAGGTCTAGGAGCCGCAATGGCGGAAGGGTTGAAACTTCGCAGAGCACGATCCAGCAGTAAAAGAGGCCCGCTTAGAGGAAAACTGAGGTACTTGAGCAGTGCTAAGGATCGGCTATAACCTACCTCGCTTCTTTTTACAGTGGATGTGCTGAAGAACAACAAATTTTCTTCTCTTCGACCACACATTCACGAACCGAACCAAAAAAAAATGAACAAGGCATACAAGAATTACTAACATCCACCTTCAGAGACACGGAAAGAAACAAGCTC
>LPNX010364438.1:188847-220972 GCA_001517045.1 Pseudotsuga menziesii | reverse complement strand
ATGGAGCCCCGACATAGTACTCCAGACTCTTTGAATCCGGTTTAATTCACAGGGGTTAAGCTGGACTTCAATGCACACAACATTTTATTCGAGAAAACTGGAAGGCTGGAAGAATTATTTAAGCAATACACAGGCTGATACTCAACATATTTTCCATTCCCAAAAGACCTTAATATCCCTCAGACAAACGCAAGTTCGTTTCCCTTATTGAAAATCAAAACTCAAAATCAAATGAAATGAATGCATGACTCGAAAACAACCACACAGCTTATTTATGTACAAGGCAGAACAAAACAAAGAAAACTAAGAAAAGTAGGGCTTGAAAACCAAACCATTAACTGGCAAGTTCTCCTCCCATCCTTGTAAATCTTGCAGCTTATAAGTGGCGGGGCCAAGTTTGGCTACGATCTGAAAGGGGCCTACCCATAACTGCTGGAATTTGGTATACTTTCCTTTCTCATCATGGGGGTGGTCCCACTTGAGAACTAAGTCTCCTACTTCAAAGTCCCTTTTTCCAGCTTTATGCTTGTCAAACCACCTTTTGATTACTTCTTGCTTTTGTCTGAAACGTTCTCTAGCCTTGGATATGGCTTCTTCTGCTTTTAGGAGATTATATATTCTTATTTGCAGAACCTCATCATCCGACCCCCTAGACTCTAGAGCTAGTCTGGAAGATGGTAGCAGAATATTGGGAGGCAAGATGGCTTCCTTTCTGTACACAAGGGTATAAGGTGACGCTCCTAATGCAGACTTGGGGGTAACTCTATCAGCCCATAGGGCGTTCAGTAAGGCGGAGTGCCAACTTCGCTGGTTTTCTATGACAGTTTTCTTCAGGATTCTAATGAGGTTTTTATTGGAGGATTCGGCCAGGCCATTCCCTTGCGGATAGTAGTTAGAAGAATAATGTAATTTTATCCCTTTCTCATGAGCAAAAGCAGTCAATTTAATAGATGAAAATTATTTAGCATTATCAAAAACTACTGAAATTGGAACTCCAAACCTAGTCATGATATGATCTTGTAGGAAGCTGATGACTTCGTCTTCATTTATCTTGCATAATGGGATAGATTCGACCCAGCGAGTGAAGTAATCAGTCGCAGTAAGAATGTACTTGTGTAGCAGAGAAGAATTCGGTTTTATTTCTCCAATAATGTCCAGCCCCCATTGTTCAAATGGCTCTATGATCATTACCGGCTTTAGAGGTGCTGCTGCTCTAGATTGTCTTCCACCACATCTTTGGCAAGTATCACATTTTCTGACGTGTGCATGTGCATCCTTGAAAAGTGTTGGCCAGTAATAACCGGCTCTGAGAACCTTATGGGCTGTAGTGTCCCCTGAGTAATGTCCCCCAGCCGGGCCATCGTGCAATTCAGACATTACTTTCTCAGCATCCTCTTTCTCCAAGCATCTCAGGAGGACTCCATCATAGTTTCTTCTGAACAATACACCTTCAATGATTTGATAGGAAGCTGATTTCAGACGCAGAGCTCTTCTTTGTTTGGAACTCCAATGTTCTGGTAACACCCCTGACTGCAAGTAATGCACAAGATCTCTATACCATGACTTAGGAGCCATGAATAAAGGGAAAACATCCGTTACATGCAAATCAGCTTGATCTTCCCATGCTTGTTCTTCATTGTTTGTCTTCCCAGTCATCAATTTGCGTAACCCTTGACCCTTTACTATAGTAGCTGGCTTGAATTCAAGATCATATTCTTGAAGCGTTGTTACCCAGTTGCCCTTTCTTTCTCCTAATTCTTTTTGAATGAGAAGGGATCTTACAGCTGGGTAAGGGACTATTACCTTGGTACGATTTTTTAGTATATAAGGCCTGAATTTCTTTACTGCCTTAAATACTGCATATTCCTGCTTATCAATGGCTGGGTAGTTTAATTCAGCTCCTTGTAGCCTAGTGCTCATAAAAGAGATTGGGAATTCCTCACCCCCTTCTTCCTTTTGCGTGAGTACCGCTGCTAATGAATCATCGGAAGCAAATGTATACATAATAAAGTTCTTGTCAAAGTCTGGACTTTTAAGAGAGGGCGCATGTGCAACAACAGTCTTGATTTTACTGAAAGCATTCTTTTCAGTCTTAGTCCACTTAAACTGTGCATTTTGTTTGACCATCTGCTGTAATGGTTTAATAGTCTGGGAAAAATCAGGTACAAATATACGTACGAAGTTTATTGTTCCCATGAAGGATTGCATTCCTTTTTTATTATGGGGCATGGGAATTTGTTCAATGGCTTTGATTCTTTCTGGGTCTATAGATATGCCTCTTTTTGACACTATATGTCCCAGTAACTTGCCTTCTGTGACCGCAAATACGCACTTCTTGGGATTTAGGGAAATGCCATATTTCCGACAGCGCTCGAAAATTTTCTTTAGGTGGAACATGTGCTCCCCTCTTTTATTTGAAAATATTGTTATGTCATCAAGGTAGACCACCACACTTCGCCCAATCAGTCCTCGGAAAGCTATGTCCATAGCTCTCTGAAATGTCGCGCCAGCATTAATTAGGCCAAAAGGCATTCTTCTATATGCGAAAGTTCCCCATTTAGTTTTGAATGTCGTTTTCAATCTATCCTCCTCAGCTACTAACACTTGGTTGTAGCCAGAGAATCCGTCTAACAATGAAAACAATTCAGAACCAGAAACCATCTGTAGAAGTTGCTCCATGGGAGGTACCGGATAATTGTCTTTGTCCGATGCGCGGTTTAAGTTTTTGAAGTCCACGCACAGTCTGATTTCTCCCGGATTTTTTCTGACCGGCACCAAATTTGACACCCATTCTGAATGCCGGACCTTAAAAATAATCCTAGCATCTAACCATTTCTTCACTTCGCTCTGGATTAGTGGTTCCAGCTTTGGGTGCATCTTTCTCAGCGGTTGTTGATATGGCTTGACGCCTGCTTTAATAGGAATGATATGTTTGATGATATTAGTGTCATAGGTTTTTAAATCTTCATACGTCCATGCAAAAACATCTTTGTACTGCTTAAAAAAACTGAGGAACTTGTCTCTTTCCGCTGGTGAACAACACTTGCCGGGGTTCACGAACTTAGGCTCCGTTTCAGTACCTAAATTTATTAGCTCGAATTGTAGAGTTGAGCTGTGCGTCTTCACATTAGCGGGTCTTCTAAATTTCTCGTTCAGATCAAACATCTTCTCTAACGTCCTGACCCCTTTGGGAATGAAATTGTCATATTTCATTTCAGCCTGATGTTCCTCATCGTCGATAATGGCTCCTTTAAAAATCTCCTCGTTTGTCAAGCATTCAATTATTTGCTGATCATCGTCAAATACTCGCAGGTTGGTAATCATGTCAGGAACTGATGGCCTGAAAAGCAGTTCAATAGAACATTTGTTATTAGTGGGAACCGACCTGGCGGCTGATGTAGCTAGGAGATCAGCGGCTGCATTTTTTATTCTTGGGATTGAAATAATGTTAAATGCATGAAAACATTTAAGTAAATCCCATACCTCGTTTTGATAAGCTTTCAAATGAGGGGAAACACAATGTATTTGATTTCTTATTTGCTTTACAACTATTTCTGAATCCCCAAAAACTTTTAAATTACTAACATGTAACTCGATTGCTTTCTTGAGTCCCTACAGTAGTGCTTCATATTCAGCCGTATTGTTAGTACATTCGAACTCTAATCTACAGGATGGGAAGTGCTTTTTTTTTTAGGATCAATGAGGACGCAGCCGGCCCCTGACCCTTCTAATGTTTTCGAGCCATCAAAAAACAAAGTCCAAAACACATTATCTACTGAAATAGAATCTACTCCTACCGCTAAATCTACTACTTTACAGTCAAACTCGTCAGCCTAAGAAAAACGAAGGAGATCAGGCTGGGTGTCAGATGTGTTGCTGGCCTCTTCCGCTTGATAATTCCCTGGTTCCAGCTCGAGAAAGTAGTTTCCCAATACAGGTTCGACTGGTATATTCTTCTCATCCAATTGAGTGACATTGTACTTCATGTGAGGTTCTCTCAAAACCTTGATCTGATTAGGACTCCCTTTGTGCGGCAACCAAATATGTGACCAATCTGTGGAGAAATACCCATTTAATTTGGCTAACCAATCTCTGCTCAGGACCAGGCCGTAAGCATCTGGTATGTCAGCCACTACGATGTTAATAATTTGGCATAGTTTATCATTGGATGCCAGATGGATCAGGACGTCTTCCATTTCACCAATTACCTTGACGTCCGTCCTATCCAATTGCACCACCCTCCATGTGGATGGCTTAGGCTGTCCGTTTATTTTCTTACATACTGATATGGGCATGACATTAATTGACGCCCCTGAGTCCACTAGGCAATTGTGTACGTTATGATTGAAAATTTCAAATGTCAGGAGGAAAGGTGGATGCTTGGTTTTAGACTTACCTCCGACGCTAGCTTCTCCAATCTCTTCTTCGTCCCGAGGCTGATTGTCGGCGGGCAGATTTTCTTTTGACGTTTCAAGTGCCTTCAATAATTTTTCTTTCTGTTGAGGTACTTTGCACATTTCAAACAGCGGGACGTTTTCCTTTATCTTCTTTAGATCTTCGACAATGTCATATTTGATTAGTTTTCTAGTGGACTGATATTTATCAGTACTCACATTCTCATCGTTTGGCTTAGGCAGCGTTCTGTTTTGCTTCGGATCCTGGCTGGTAATGGTAAATTCCGGAATCTGATCAGCCAATGATTCGTCTTGAAATTTCTTCTTTATATTTCTTTGCAGCCTTTGAATCTTTGGGAGCAGAAGACTGTCATCAATAACCTCCCCTTTGATCCTAGTTGTCACGTTAGCCTCCCTGATATCTTTGTGTCCCTGGGTATTTTCCTCCTCTACATCGAGTAAGGAGACAGAACTCCATAATGCCATGGTCTCGTCCTCCTGCCCTTTTGTAGAAGTGGAAGCAGCATTTTCATTCTTTTCATCTTCATCTTCCTCCGTTAATCTTGAATCCAACATCTGATTCATGACCAATGTCATTGAATTTATCCATTGCGGACAATTCTTTTCGGAATGAGGCTGTTGATGAAAAGTACAGAAATTTTCCATCCCTATCTCTGTCAGATTCATGGAGGCAGTTTTTTGAGGAGGAGGTTGGGTCTGATTGCCATCCTCCCTTTTTTTATAATATGGCCTGAAGAACTTTTGTGCTTCTTTTTCATTTTCTAAGTCTATTATGTTGTTGGACAGATTTTGCATCATTTTAGCCATGCCTTCATAGTCTGGTGTCTTTTCTTCTTTAGGCTTAGTGAACAATAAGGTTTTTCTTCCCGCAACTTTCTCTCCTGATTGTTCCGGATAGTCCTCCACACTTTCTCTTTCTACTTCCACCACTTCTACCTCTTCATAGGTCTCTGTTAAGGTAGGCTTGGCCCTACCTTTTGCAAACATGGCTAAATCAGGACCCAAAGCTGAAGTATAGTATTCGATTAGTACTTTGTCTGAAGGCTTATCTGTTTCAGAATTTTTTTTAAGATATGCTGCAAACCTTTGTGTGAAGTTGTGCACTTTTTCCTTTTTCTCTTTATTTAATGCACACAGTCCTTTCATGAGGGCAGTGTGAGTCTTTTGGACTGCGTACTTACTCCTGAACATTCTCTCAAAGGTATCCCAGTTTGGGATAGAGTTAGCGGGAAATCCAAAATACCACGAGGCCGCAGCTCCTTTGAGGGTGTGCGGGAACAGTCTACACACTACATCTTCATGTTCCCTAGCCCTTAGACCTTCTATTTCCAAGTAGAAACTCTGTAGGTGGTCATGCACTAGGATTTTATCATTTGGATCAAATTTGGGCAGTAGCTTCTCAAAGGCTTGAGGTAGGTCATGCAAAGGTGGGGTCAGATTTAGAGGTGATCTAGCTTTCCAAGATGGCGGTGGATTTGGTGGATTCAGTGGATTTGCGTTAACGCCGGCCATAAGTTGAGGCGGAGAGTGAGGGGGTGAACCAACAGGAGAGTGAGGACGTGAAGCAATTGGGGTACGAACAGGAGAACTGTAAGGAGTGTCTGGGCCCACTTGGTTCAAAGGCAATTCAACCTCCTGTATGGCAATTTCCACAAGTTCTTCCCAGTCTCCAACCAACACTGAATCTTCAATTAGAGGATGATCTTTCTTCTTGTACTCTCTTCTAGGAAATTCATGGATAATAGGCAACCCTCCAATCTTCTTTACATAAGCCCGGGTATGTCTTCTCAGATCATTAACAATTTCGTTGTGAACATGATATAGATGTTCTCTGTTGTCTTCTTCCACAATTGGATTACGCGGTCCACTACTTTCAGAACTGTAACCAGTGGAATAATCTCAGGAAAACAGGTTTCCTTGGCCAGCCATGCACTGGTGGCCCTCCTTCTAGTGCCAAAACTGTTGAGGCCTAGAAATTCGTAGGCGGAAACAGTAAGGGATTCTCCCCAATCAACGTTCCCAACTAGCCCGTTGAATGTTTGGAATAGGGAATCCGTCCGGTTCGCGGTCCGGCTACCGTAGGTCAAGGAACAAAACTAAGGCTCTACCGGTTGCGGCCCGGCCCACCGAGTTTTTGTATTTTGACTTAAAGAAATGATATGCAAGTGCCTAACTAAATGCAGGGTGATCAAGCTGCAAGGAGCAGTCACAAAGTGATGCGCAGGTTCTTACCTCTCGTCCTGCGCTCGCGAGCAACCCAAACCAGATACAAAAGAAATAAGCTAACTATATACACTATCCCTAGGGAGCAAGGTTATCATTTTGGGTGAGTAATACACTTTCACATACATAAAGAAGAATCACATATAGCTGATACTTCTTCTAAAGCACATGAACACTTACAGATACTCAAATAACCAGATAGCCGATCATTTTATAACAACATCTATTACTCACAGCGAAAAATATCCAGAAATTACTGAAGAACAATTAGCAAGAACATAGGTTTAGAATATCGAATACTCTTACAGTAGATGAAACACAGCTGAAAACGAAATAGTTCCTCTTCAGCATTATTCATTGAGTTTACATTGATACATTTCGCTTTTCACTCTCTCTGACAGGAAAAAATTGCAGTTCCTATGCAAAACGAAGTAGTTCATCTTACAAGTAAACAAATACAAAGTTTTCCAGGGAAAAAGCCCACTTTTTCAATTCTCCTTCCCTCTATTTAAACTACCCCCGCTGCCCCTTGGGATGCCACCCCAGCGTGTGACTTTTCAGTATCTTCAACGATTCTGCTTCTTGTTTTGGCCGCTGCATTTTTCCAATCATTCTCTATGAGCGTTTTTATCTTCTAACCAGTAACAGATGAGTCTTCCTCTAACCGTTCCTCCTTCGTTTGCTTGCTTTGTCCTTTTCTGTGTTTTTCCTTCCTTGTGATCGTGCCGGTTCTGGTCCGACCAAGCCATGTCTTAGCCCATGGTCGCTTTAGTAGCACCGACTTCCTTCTGTAAACAATCACAATGCATTCTTCGCTGCAAAGGGGAGTTTTTTAAACATTTAAACATTATCTGCCCAGCATTGTAAATCCACAAGAGACTAGCTAGGTTCGCTCTGACCAGGTATCGATTTAAGCTTTGGGCGGACAAAGATATAAGCGGTGGTCGACCAAATTCTGCATCGGATGAGGCAAGACTTCAGGAGCCGCAATGGCAGGGAAAAATAGAAACCGGGTGAGAAGAAACATGGGCGAAAAAGGGTAATTGGACGTCGGGGGGAAGAGTGCTTCGGGAACCAGGAGGGGTGGCTCATCTGCAACGACGGACGAAACACTAGCATGGGACAGGTGACGAGGTGGAAAACTCAGCTCGAGTGGGGGAAAAACAAGGTCGGATGTCGGATGACACTTGAGTTGGGAGCTAACTATCTCCTCCTGGCCGCAACGGCGGGCGAGTGAAAGATTATGGACAAGCGATTTTAAACTAGACGAATTGGGCGTCAGACGGTTCAGGAAATCGGACGAAAGAAAGGTCTAGGAGCCGCAACGGCGGAAGGGTTGAAACTTCGCAGTGCATGATCCAGCAGTAAAAGAGGCCCGCTTAAAGGAAAACTGAGGTACTTGAGCAGTGCTAAGGATTGGCTGTAACCTACCTCGCTTCATTTTACAGCGGATGCGCTGAAGAACAGCAAATTTTCTTCTCTTCGACCACACATTCACGACCCGAACCAAAAAAAAATGAACAAGGCATACACGAATTACTGACATCCACCTTCAAAGACACGGAAAGAAACACGCTCAAGGAGCCTAAAAGTTCAACGATCAAGCGACACAAAAAATAACCAGGAGGGGCCCAGAAATTAAAACATTAATTTGGGGGGGAAAACAGTTGCGGCAGCAACAAAAGGCAATGATTGTTGTTTATGGTGGTTATTAAATAAAGGTACCACATCTGGTTCTACGAATATTTTTGAATCAATCACTAACAAATAGGCTATGAGTACTTTTACTTAATTACCATGCCAATCATGGTAGTGTCTTGAGATAGTATAGTGTCAAATGATTGTCATGCTTTTGCAATAGAGTTCTCCACTCCCGATACCACACTGATTGTGACTTAGTTCTCCCATTTATCCTTGCAAAACTTATACACATATAGATATATTTTTTTCTCCTTTTTTATGTCATTTTTAACAAGGTGCCATGTATTTTCACACGTGCAATCACTTTCCACTTCACACATTCCTTCTGACACAGGGGGCTTATGACGGATGGTTCACTATCCCCTATATTCTTCATGATATAACATCATGTAGAATATTTATGTGTAGTTATGATGTATTTATGGAGGCCTGTTGTTGCTAGGAAAAATGCACCTCTTGCGGACACGAGCTGTTCCTGTAGTCTGAATGGTTCAGATCTAGAAAAAATGGGTTACAAAAGAGATGGAAGACCACCCCTAGAAGTTGTATAGATATGGAATGAGTCCTTTGATAGAGTGATGTAGTTCTTTCCTATGGTGATGGCTCTCCACGGGTGTACCTGCACAATCACATCAAACAAGAAAAAAAGGTCAAATGAACCAGAATATAATCTACAATTCTTTATCAGTGACTAAGGAATCCAACAGTAAAATGCATGATTACAACATAACATATTTTACGGGAAAGGAACCAACTTTGCATTAAATACAAAGAATAAATATTACAACGTTTGCTTTAGTGTTTTGATTCTCCTTCACATGCCAATGCCTTGTCCTTAAAAGCTCCAACTTGCTCCTTCTATGCTCACCCTAGATTTGGCCAGAACCTTAGTGCAGCATCATAACTTTTCTCCCTCTCAACCATCGGAATGAACTAGGTTTTATAGAACTTGGGAGGATAGGGATGGTTGAGAAAATGGTGGGTAAGGTGGAAGGGAGATCCCAAAATGATGGATCTTGAGTCCAAGTGGTCCTCAGGAGTAGGGATGAGGGTGCCACGAAGTCTTCCTTTGATAAAATTTCTGGAATCTTCTCTTTTTCACTTTTTACCTTGGGCATTGGTTTTCTTCCACTATGATAGAGCGTTACCAGGTAGGAACCACACTTTGAACAAGAGGAATAAGTGGTGGCACCGCTTACTATCAAGAGACAGTAGGCGTTACTAAAGAAGGTAATGCCTCTTTCTGAAGTATAGGCCAGTATTTCACTTCACAATTTGGGATTTCAGGGAAATTACTGATGTTTAGGTCCTCAACACATGACGGTGACGATATTTATGTGTAATATGACTCCCCCCAATGCATGAGGCCAGATGGATACGATAGGCGAGATCTTTGAAAGAGAAATATATCACTTCAAGGAAAGATCGCTTGATCAGAGAGCACCATCAACTAGGATTTTGCAATACATCAATACTTTTGATTTCAAACTGTCTTCTCATCATGGCTACAGACCAATACAAGGCATATCCATGTAAGGGATAAACAAACATGGCTAATATAATACAACATAGATCCATGTGATAGAGGACTCAAACTTGGACATAGCTACCAGACATACAATGTATATCTATGCCAAATGGACGCAAATTTGAGCACAGCGAACGACCATACAAATGTGGATCCATGCTAATACTCATACAAGATATTCCATCGCAACATGGGGAAAGTAATGAGTAATTTAAAAGATACCTAGGGTCTTCGTCTCGTATTCCACAAAGTATGATTATATCCATGTGATTACAATGTATTGATATCAAACATGGTAGAAACCACTTAGTTATTGGTCAATGATGAGAACTGTTAACAAGTGTGAGGGAGATCGCCATTGACATCAATAATTCCCAAGGAACCCTAGTACAATTTCCTGAGTGTGAATAGATGATTTGGTTTCTAAAACTCAGTCGATTCTATCGATCAAAGTTCAATGATGTGAACCAATGTCGAGAGCAAGAGAATCTGTCATTAAGGCATACAGATCTCAAGGTACTATACTTGTTTCTAAGACTAATTCTTGGATGATGAGCTGATGTCGACAGGAATAGTATCGTCGAATGAGGGCCGTAATGAATCCCACATCGACGACACAAAACTCAGAACAAAGTTATGGAATGTTGTAGATGATGTAACCATAGCACTGACTCAAAAGGTATTGACAGAAAGGCTGTTTTGATTACAGAGGTAAACTTTCAACTTCCCTTTGAACATCGTGCGACATGACCTAAGACTCGGAAACATTGAATAAACCAGGTGGATACCAAGACATAATGTGGTGGAAGATAATTCATTCTTTGAAAGACTCAAAGGAGTGACATGACTCATGAAATTGGATCAACTTGGACGTTAGTTGGATACCCAATTGACTGAATGAGATGCAAATGCGTGCCCTATTTGAAGGTGACTACTAACTTCCATTTTATTTGCAAAATGAATTAGTTCCATTCCCTTAATTTCCCCATCATGATTGATGAGTGCCTCTTTTCATTTTTATGAGTTCAAAGAGGGTAACAAACACTTGTTGTAGCTTATCTAAATACAATTCCATTCTCATATATTTCACGAACCTAAGAAAGGAGGGGTTCATTCCCAAAAGAGGGCCTCTGAGTGTTTAGTTTAACGAGTCCATTGAAAGTTAACTCAGCTTCGTTCCTGTTTAGAGAGTCTGAACGAAAATGGAAGAAGACTCCAATGGGTCCTTTTTCATATGATTTAGTCTCTAGGGCCTAAAAAAGTATACAATAATACCCAAGAGAACTCTTGTAGTCATGATTAGTTGGCATCCTCCTTTTTCGTAACTAGTCATTCCGAACCGAGAAAGGGGTAAACTACCGTCGGAAAAATGACTCTTCAAGTAATTTTACAAGCATGAAGAAGAAAAGTTCGCTCGAAAATATTTTCACATTTAAGGAGTCCGAAAAGAGTTTAAAAAAGACTCCATTAGGGTTTCTTTTCGCAATGAACAAGTTTAACGAGCCTGAAAAGAAGCGAAAATGACGCAGAGCTTTGATACTAGGTTTAAAAAGAATGATCAAAGTATCAAAATAAATGCTCGATGAATCTTTCCATTTTGTGGAAGTATGAAAAATCCAATAAGAAACTTACCCATAGACAATACTATTCATTTTTGTCCCTACATTTTTTTTTGAAAAAGCCATTAGTTCCCCAATATTTAAAACTGACTTTTATAAACTATAGAAAGGGAATTTTTAATGAAAATGATTTGAAAATATTTAAAATAATATAATAACACTAAAAATATTTTATAAAAGCCAAAGTAAATAGTAAAAACCAATTCATTTACCATTTACCAAGTTTTGGAGAGAATTTGGGAGAATTTCTGTGCATATTTCAGTTGGAGATTGCAGAGCTGTTACTCATCCATTTTTTGAGCCGTCAGTTTCATGTAAGATCTAGAAGCATTTTCTTCATTTTTATGGTTTCCATTTTTCATTTCCATGCATTTTTATTGAGTTTTGGCATTTTTAAGCCAAGCATAAAAGATGCTTCTTGGTAACACTTCTATCCTTTGTGGGAGAAGCGGTGCTCGATGAGAACTGTGTTTTTGAATCTTGCACAAGCATTGGCACCACTCTATCATAAAGGGATAGGAGCGGTGCCATCTTTGGTGCCCAAAACATGGATGACCTAGAAAAAATAGAGGATTTTAAGCATTTTTAAAGATTGGATGTGTGTCTAAATTCTCCATTGATTGTTTTTGATAGGTCATTTTGTTTAAAATGGTGACTTGGAAAGAGAGGCAACATGAAGATGATGATGCCCATGCTGCGACAAATCTGACTTCCATAACTACTCTATGAGGCTTTGGCCTCTTGAAATTCTTCCACGCTCCTAGTATGATATCACATGTACGATTATGGGAGTACATCTTATGGATGTGGAATTCAGAACAACAACATTTTGAGGTGGGGCTCGACATTCTCACTGTGGAGGTAGAGGACATTTACTTTTTGACCGAACTATCTATTCATGGAGCACCTATCTCTCTGACTGGATCCTGAGGGGGAGACATTACCACAAAATAACTTATTGTTCTTCATTGCTATCCAGGTACCAAGATGTTGGGGAAGAATATCCTGATAAAGGATGTGATGAACTTACCCCTTTGGACAGTTTTATTCACTATGTAGAGGGTTTCTGGGAGCCAAGGGGCTCATCAAGCATCCCAGGAACATATGCTGTATTCCTTGGAGGCCATGGCACCCACAATGTTTAATTGGGTCGAGGCATCGTTTCCGATGTTCAAATATCAGCAGACGAAGTGTTGACAAGGAGAGCTCAAACAGTTTGGGTATGGGACTATCCTGGAATGTTTCTTCTTTGAGAAGGTACCTCTCCTGAGAGCAAATGTGGTTTTTACTAAGCTTAGAGATCGAGACCCCCGCATGTTGCAGTGGGTGGAGATCATGGCCCACACTGGAGGTGGCAGAGCCAAGGTCAAATACGGGGCTCCCTTCTTCTGTTGGATGAATGACCAGATCCTCATGATTGAGGAATATGCTTATGCTGGGACTAAATTTCGTGGGGATCCAGATCTACCACTATCAGCTGGTGCTTAGTGGGGTGAAATTGGTAAGAAAATGCTCATGATATTAATTATTTTTGTATTTTCAAGTTTTATGATTTTTATAGATGATAACAAGACCTAATGTTTTCATGCGGATGTTGGAGATGTGCGGCCTGGGGGTTCATCCCCAATGGATAAGTGAGCAAGAGCACACTTTGTAAACAGAGGCAATGATGAGCTAACCGAGCTGGAGGAGAACCTTGGCCGATTGACTTTGGACATCCCAAATGCTGCGATAGATGAACTCCCTAGGAGGTATCAGAGACACATAGCGGGAGTGTCAGGCCATTTAAGTCTCTTGTTACATAGAGTAGAAAGGGCCATTATGTGCTACCACGAGCACCATTAGGTGGTTTGCATGATGTATCACTGAAATATAGCNTAGAGAGAGAGAGAGAGAGAGAGAGAGAGAGAGAGAGAGAGACTCATCTCCGGTGTTTATATGTGTTTCAAATGGAAAAATTATATTTACATGAGTTTTATGTGCCTTATACAGTTTATTTTAATTTACAATGGAACATGTTTTATTTCTTAAAAGTTATGAATGGGCGATATACCAGTCTAAAATGTAGTTTTCTAATGAGTCATCAATCATATTATCATACCTAGGGATATGCCTGTAAGTAATGAAATCGAATGACCTCTCTAACAGGTGCACTCTTCGAAAGAGATGAAGAAGTGTGTGGTTCCTTATGGTGTAAATGTGATTTAAGTGACAAACCACTAGCTAAGAGTCCAAAAATACTACGAAGTCATGAATGTCTCGAGATGCAGCCTTGGTCAGTAAACCTATGACTTCCTGATACTTGAGGATGTTGTTGGTAGCCATACCAATACAAACCACTACTGAACTGAATAAGTCATGAGCTAGGGAATACAAAACCCAAGTAGCTGAAGCGGGGTTCAAGGTATGACGACAAGCACCATCAACAAAACCATAAAAATCCATTTGATATGCATAACCAAAACATGGTATAAATAGTATGGACAACAAAATAAAAACCATATTGAAAATTCCAAAACACACAAAAAAGTTAGATAATACACATATATACAAGGTACCATATAGAAAATGACTTAAGCATAGTACCTCTTCAGGTACAACCCATTGCAAGGTTGCCCGAAGGTTATCCTATCATATTCTATGACCTCATAAGCCCCTTTCTCTAATACCTTACTAACGACAAAGGGACCGTACCACATAGATTCAAACTTTCCCTTACCTAGTTTATCATGTCTCTGATCATGAGTTAGGACTAGGTCACCTTCAATGAAAACACGAGGCTGAACAAATTTATCATACTCTACCTTGACGCAGTTCTTGTGTGCTTCATTATCTAGGAAAACATCTCTTCTACTTTCATCAAGGTTGGTCAAGTACAAAAATGTCTCTTCCTCGGTGGAAGTGTTCGGGAGAAGTTCTACTGCAAGTTTAAGCGACGGGATTTGACACTCGATAGGGAGGGCAACTTCTAGTCCATACACCAACTAAAAGGGTGTGAAACTAGTTGCCATTTTTACTGAAGTCCTATAATCCCAAAGTGTGGAGAAGTGAGTTGAGTGCTAGTTGGATTTGTGATCTCCAACCATCCTACACAGCATAGTTTTCAAAACCTTGTTAATGGCCTCTACCTGACCATTAGCTTGTGGATAATATGGAGTTGAGTTTTCATGGTGAAAACCCAACTTAGTGCTTAACTCAGCCATCATGTGATTTCGTAAATGAGATCCATGGTCAGTGACTATGGATTGCAGGACTCCAAACCTATCTATCACATGGTTAAATAAAAAGAGGGCGATAGTCTTACCATCCTCTGCATATGTAGGCATTGCCTCAATCCATTTTGTAAAGTAGTCAACGACTACGATGATGTAACCATGTCCCTTGGCTGAGGTAGGATTACAATGCATGAAATCAATACCCCACTTGGAAAAATGGACAACAACAATGACGGGGTGTAAAGGAGCAGGTTGGGTGCACTTTTTAGGATAGAAGTGTTGACAGGGTGGGAATTTCTTAACCACTTCATGACAATATTTAAAGATCAAAGGCCAAAAATATCCAGCGTGAAGGATTTTCTGGGCTGTATCCATCCTAGAAAGATGACCGCTACATGCTCCAGAGTGGCAATCATTCAAAACCTATTTAGCCTCTTCATGTGTAAGGCACTATTGAAGGATAAAGTCAATACCACGTCAATATAGCGTATCATTTAAAATGAGATAGTACTTTGCGTGGTGATGGATATGACGACGATCGTCACGGGATATATCGGGCTAAAATATCTGATTCTGGAGATAGATGATCAAATATCCATACCATGGATCAATTGTGCTTATCAACAACATAAATTCATCCGGAAATGAATCATTGGGCTTAGCTTCCATCAAATCACAGGGAAGGTCACACATCAACTTTGCAAAAACCAAGGATTTCTTCAAAGTATCCTTGGAGAACTCAAGATCAAATTCCTATAAGATCACAATCCAATGGGAATACTTGCCTCCTAGTACCTGACGAGTCAGAATGTAGTACATGGGGTTTTGATCCGCGAGTATAGTTGTAGTATGTAGTAGAATGTAATGAAGAAACTTTTGTACAACAATGAGTGTATCCAAAGCTAACTTCTCCACATAAGAGTAATGGGTTTCAGAGTCAATGAGACTCTTACTTAGGTAATATATCATGTGTTCTTGGACATTGGGATATTCTTGCATTAGAACCATTGCAATGGTGGTAGTGGAGGCAACAACATATAACAGAAATTATTTTGAATAATCTGGGGGGTGCAACACCCATGAATGGGTCAGGGTGTGTTTCAGATTATAAAAAGATCGCTGGGCTTGGTCATCCCAGAAGAATGGAGTGTCCTTATTCAAGAGAAGCATATAGCCATGCGTTTTTTCTGTGAAGTTACATACGAAACGACGAAGAAATTTTTCCTTCCCCTACAAAGTTTGGAGGTCAGTGATATTTTTTGGGGTGGTTAAGGCCATAATAGCAACAATTTTCAAAGGATCAATCCGGATGCAATCTTTGGAAACCACAAAGTGAAGAAGACATCCAGTCTCAACACAAAAGACACATTTGTGTGGATTAAGCCAAATATTATAATGACAACACCTAAGTAAAATGTCTTTAAGGTGCCCTAGATGGTCCTCCCATTGCTATGAATTAGAAGGGAGATCATCAAGATACATTTCCACGATGTGCTTGATATCGTGAAAAGCATAGGACATGGAGTGCTGGAATGTAGCTCCGATGTTTTTAAGACCAAAAGGTAAATTCCAATATGTGAAGGTTACCCACAGCAAAATGAATGTCGTTTTATGCTGATCGACAGGTAGAATCTCTATATGATTGTATCCAGAAAATCCATCCATAAAAGAAAATATGACACTCCTAGCACAATTATCGATGATTTGATCGATGTGTGGAGTAGGCAAATTGTCCTTGGGACAAGCCTTATTTAAGTCTTGAAAATAGATACAAACCATAATGGTGCCCTACTTCTTATCCACAGGGAAAATATTAGACACCGATTCTGTCAAGGGTACGAGATAAATAAACCCCGCCTTCAGAAGTTTCTCCACTTGAGCTTTAATAGCCACGACCTTCCTAGGATGGACTTGACACAATTTTTATCAGACAAGTTTTTCCTTGGGATAGGTTTTATTCTCATGTACAACGATCGATGAATCAATCCAAGGAATTTCTTCATACGTCCAAGTAAAAATATCATGGAATTCTTTAAATAATTCTCTATAACTTTCAGCTTCTTCTGTAGAGTAGTTCTGGCCTGCATGAACGTGCTCAATAGTTCTGGTCTTGATTGATATGTTAATTGGGGTTATTTTAGTGATGTTGCAAATATTTCCTTTGGAATATGTGTCTTGTAACAATACAGGAGTTTGCGGATCACTGACAATATCAACACTAATAAGAGATACAAGGTCAAAGTCTACCGAACTGGCATTGGTATGAAAATAAGATTGATGATGATGATCTTCCCATACAGGTTCCTCTGTACTCATGATCTCCATAATGGAATCATCTGATGGAAAATTATAGGAGAGATAATATAGAGTAGGGAGAGAGGGTTCTAGCCAGTAGGGAAAGTGGTAAGGATACGAAGTCACTGGATGAAGATCATCAGAATGGACATCAGAAGCAGATTGAACAACATCATACAGTGATTCACAAGGGCCAAGAGAGGACGAATCAACAAATTCTTTCCCTTTAGGACTATATCCAGTCGTGGAAATCATGTTCACGGTCACCACTTTCGTACCAGGAGGGGTTGAGGGAACACTCCCATGAGGGTTGAATCCTTTAGCATACCTACCCCAATTGATTGATAAGGAGGAGGGGACTAACCTAGCATAGGGATGTTATTTGCAGTGGGCGTAGTAACATCTGGTGAACAAAATTCAAGTTGATCGATGGTCATGATATTCCCCAAATGAGGAAATTGGAGAGTTTGAAAGACTGTTAAAGTGATAATGGTCATAGCATAAAACCAGTTTCTCCCCAATAGAATATTGTAATACAACGAGGCATTGACCACCTCCACCTGAATGGAAAAAGTATGTTCCCCAAGCTCAACTGAAAGAGATGGTAACACACCATGAGGTTGGAAACCTCATCCATCGAAAGCTTAGTGTTATTAGGGTCTAAGGATCCTAAAGCAGTTAGAAAGTTCTTGCGCTGTGTGGGGAAACTTTGGAGCACCTCCAAGGCAGAGATCGTATAGGGTTCCTGAGAAAAATATTCAACGACTATGTAGCTCGGGAATTGGGATTAAAAATTTCCTTCTTGAGGGTATTCTTAAGCAGGCGCAAAATCAAGTCGATATTAGGTTTCCTGAGGTTAAGAGGGCCATTAGATGAAGACGAAGAAGAACAAACAGGAGGAATTTTCTCGGGAGAAGGATTTTCATCCTTCGTCTTTGCAGGTTTGTTGTATGTCTGATTATGAGTAGTCAAACTAATGGTTTCATAGGACATCATTCTGATTTCTTCTGTAGAATTAGAGGTCCCTTGATTAGACATGTGATCTATCAATTGTTGTTGATATAGGAAAGGATCAGTAAGCACCATTGGTGTAGGGTTACTCTTCAAAAATTTACTAATCTCCTCATGATGAGGGCACTCCTTTATGAAGTGATGAACACCACACAACAAGCATGGGTACTTGGCCTTTCTCTTTCCTTTATTATCATTCTCTATGGCTGTAGCATTGGGATTCTCCTATTGGTTTCTAGGTTTTTTATTTTTTCCTTTTCCTTTCTTCTTGTTACCAGGTGTCTGTGTACTCTGTATAGCATTCACCTCAATGGAAACTATAGGAGTAGAAGGAGAAGCAGTAGAAGTACTATGTTGCTTGGCAGGATTAGGTGTTGATGAGGGATGGATTGAACTGACTACCCCATCAACAATATTTTTTATGGGTGGATTGGTAGGGTCTGTACTGGGACGAGGTGCTTGAGGGATTAGGTCATACAAAGTTCCATATTAGGAATACACCAAGTTCGATACTAAGCATGACTCATATCCTGCTCTTTGGTAACAACACCACCCATAGCCACATCTCGGGAAATGGTAGGAAACAAGGATTTCATGAACCAATCAACTAATAGCTGGTCCGGGATGGGAGATTTAATGAGTCATCTCCACCTCCTCCACTCATGAATATGGTATGATATATGTGTGGAAGTATTTTGACAGAGCCAGGTTAAAAGGTCTGTACCCATTTCATAAGGAATGGGTACCTGAAAGTGTGTGATAAAAATGGTTTCCAATGAGCTAAAATCCACAGCCGAATGCTGTGGAAGTTCAATGTGCCACTTTGCATCTGTACCAGTCAAATATCATTGAAAGAGTCTCAAACGAATAGAATCATCCATCAAGGAGTTGGAAGAACACCATAGATGGAACATCATGACATGAGTTTTGGGATCATCTCCTTGCTTCCCATCAAACTTTGGAATGTCTGATGGTAGCTTGACTGGAATAGAAGGCCATGAAGGGTTATGTTGAATGGGATCATTAATCAACTTGGACATATCTGGAAATTCCAAAGTTTGCAAGAATGGAAGATGTTGATTAGGCTAAACATACTGGTAGTATTGATAAGGCATATGCATACTAGTAGGACCATAAGTTTTCTGGCACACTGGTTGTTGGCCTAGTCGATAGGTAGATGACCTTCTTGAATATCCTCCTGAAGGGGGCGGACTTCCAGGGGGAGGGACACCTAAAGGTGGTGGGCCTCCAGGTGGTAGTGGACCTCTAGGTGGTGGTCCCCTAGGTGGTGGTCCCCTAGGTGGTGGTCCCCCAGAAGGTGGACCTCTAGTTGATGGACCTCCCAAAGGTGGGCCTCTAGGTGGTGTCCCTCCCGAAGGTGGGCCTCCGGGTGGTGGTCCCCTTGAGGGTGGTACTCTGGGTGGTGGTCATCCATAAGGTGGAACTCTGCCAAGTGGGCCTCCTCCAGGTGAGCCCCCACCAGGTGGGCCTCTTCCATGTGGTCCTCCAAAGGGTGGGTCATAATAATGTGTCCCTCTATAACCTCCACTAGTATTAATGGGTATTCCTCCCATTGCTATCATGCAAGACCAATTAGGTTTCCCCCACAACGTAAACATGTTTCCAGGGTAAGGGATTCCAGGATACATAGCCCCTGTAGATGTAGGTTGATAATTCATATTTCCTACAGGTGGTTGATTTCTTGGGTAAGCATAGCTCTAAGAAGTTTGGTTGATTGCAGGTTGTACCCTTAAGGGTTGACCTAAACTTGACAGAGGGCTTACCATATTGGTGTTGGTGGGAGGAACAACCACTGTTGGTTGTATTATAGTAGGGGTATGTCTGACACTAGAAGTAACTCCGCTAACCAAGGACACAACTTGAGCTGGGGGTTTCCCCCCAGTGTTGGAATATACAGATACCACTTGAGTTGAGGATTGCCCCCCAGCTACAGAGGGTATGAGAGGACTAGAAACAGACCTAGGGTTCAAAATTGCAGAAGTAGGGTTGGAGGTTTGACCCGGATTATGAGTAGTCACACCATGATATGGTGATACATTAGGAGAAGCCAAAGACGAGGAAAGTGAACGATATCCAAAATTTGTTTCCGAAAGACGAGGTAAAAGAGCAGACATAGTTTCTTTATGTAGAATAAGTGTAGAGATTATTTTTTCAAGGATAACATGAATGTTTTGTAAATGTTCAAAGGACGAATGGAACATTTTATACATCTCTTCATCTAATGAAACACCTATAGGGGGGTTTACAAAACAAGGTTTGGTAATCCCAAATTAGGAAAGGGCTTAAACCATAGAAGTTCTCCAAAAAGGAGAATTAGGGTCATATTCTGTCTCAGCAGGACTATCAATAGGGTGATCTACCACCCAGTCTGATCAACCAATACAATCTTCCATTGGAAAATGAAAGGCGGGTTCAGCCACAGGAGGCTGTTCAACCAAGGGATTAGTGTAAGTGGTGACTTGTTCTCCACCTTCCACAACTAGGCTTCCTTCCACATGGGAGTTAGTTGCAACAACTTGATCTATGGATTCCGTTGGGATCTCCCCTGTGACAGGAGGAAAGTCAAGTGGTAAGCCCTGGTTTCTTCTGGATCGTCTCAACTAAAATTCAGCCAGATTGTAAGGTCACTAAAACCTAACCTAGGGTTTCAAAACTAGAAAAATCACACACAAATATCCTACATAAAGCTAAATGCCACACACAAACTTAAGTGACAAGAGGGGCTAATACAATTTGGTTCCTCACTAGGATTATCAAGTTTTTGCAACTTGTTATATATCGTAGGGTCCAACAGTAAAGTGCGACAAGGAGGATTGGGACCGTCCCTTGCCTGAATACCCGATTACCTCAACGATATGTCTATAGTATCCTCCCCGAGTGATGTTCTCTATGTATTGTGTTGATAATATTACCAAAAGGTTTTTCTCATATGGTTAGGGAATTCTAGAAGGGTCTCCCGATATACACAAGGTATGAGGGAGCTCAAATCTTTAGTAGTGTTGTCTAATGCACAATCGTTCAAAAGGGGCCTTCCGATATACAAATGAGTATGTGAAGTACCTTTTGATATACCTCAAGGGTATGTGAAAGGCCATTTGATATACCGGTGGCACGTGGAAGAACCGCACGATCCCCGGGATGCAGTGCATGCAATAAACGACAACTCCTACACTTAACGACGTCAAAACACGTCTCTATCATATCACTCAAGTTACTAATATTTTTAACCTATAGCTACCATTAATTTTTAGTTGAACGGTTAGGTGAATGCAAGGACTGTAGACAGAAAAGTAAAACCATGCAATTATGATATGCAAATTTTTTCACTTTACCATTCAAAGTATGCCCTACTTATAAGGCGGAGAGTGTTTTCTTTTTCAATTTCGACTCAAAACCAAAATTTTCCCAAACAGTATCACTAAAGAAATCTTTTCAAAAATGAAAACAAGCAACACACTTCTTAAAACTGATCTTTGAAAGCAAGAAATGAAGCGATGTCTCTTTTCCTAAAAAGAAAGACAATAATACTAAAAGGCACACTAAGTACTTCTTCAATTTCTTCAAAAAAATGGAAAGATCTAACTTAAAACTATGAAATATTTTTTTTCTTTTCATGAGACAAGAGTGTATAAAAAGAAAGAAGAGTATGGATATCTGAAATCTTATGAGGCTAGTCAGGGGTCCAATAATTCGTCTTTAAGCAAAATTATAATCAAATCTCAATTTTTTCTTTTCTTTTAAAAGCAAAAAGAAGTCTTTCATAAACTCACAAATAATAGAAAAGAAAAGCCAACACGCAAATATTTCTTTTCAGTTTATCATTCAGTAAAAAAGAGATCTAACTGAACTAACTCCCAAGCACTCCTTTCGAAAATGAAAACCAAGCATGCAAGCAATCAAACTGATGGGTGTAACCTATCTTTTTCAATCGACACAAAGTATGCATTTACCATATACAGACTTTGAATCTAACAATTGAGATCTCTAAAATGAAGCCAGAAACTCACAAAACATAAATAAAAAATCAAGCAAAGCTTTGAAATGACAAGCATGTAGAAGGCCTACCTGGAACCGCTTGAGGAGAGTTAGTGATAGAGAAATTTTGGCTCAGGTATGCTTCTTGTCCATTGTGATAGAGCATTGGCACCACTTAATGATTACTGTGCACAGGTGGTGGAACCTCTTATTTTCCACTGTGTATGTGTGGTGTTGCTGTAGATGTCAAAACAAAAAAACTGAGAAAAAGAGAATTTGAGTTACTGTAATACTGGCATCAAATCATGAATTGACAGGAATATGAAGTGTAGAAAGTAAGAATGACTCATATTTAAACATATGTAGTTATACCAAACCAAGATCTCACTATATAAGCTAGTATATTTGATCAATGAAAAAATGGAGCTTGGATTTCAGACAAGTGTTTGAAGACCAAGGAAGATCAGATGTGCTGAAATCTCTTCCCCAATGGAGTTTCCATATTTGTTGCTAGGAAAAATACACCTCTTGTATACAAGAGCCATTCCTCTAGTCTGAATGGTTCAGATCTAGAACAAATGGGTTACAACAAAGATGGAAGGCTTACCCTAGAAGTTGTAGAGATCTGGAATGAGTCCTTTGATAGAGTGATGTAGTTGTTTCCTATGGTGATGGATCTACATGGGTGTACCTACACAATCACATCAAACAATAAAACAATATCAAAGGCACCAGAATATAATCTACAATTCTATGTCAGTGACTAAGGAATCCAACAGTAAAATGCATGATTACAACATAACATATTTACGGGAAAGGAACCAACTTTGCATTAAAGATAAATAAGAAATATTAGAACCTTTGACCTAGTGTTGTGATGCTCCTGCACATGCCAATGGCTTGTCCTTAAAATATCCAACTTGATCCTTCTAGGCTCACCCTATATTTGGCTAGAACCTCAGTGCAACAACATAACTTTTCTCCCTCTCAACCATGTGAATGAACCAAGTTTTATAGGCCTTGGGAGGATAGCCTATGGTTGAGAAAATAGTGGGTGAGGTGGAAGGAAGATCCCAAAAGGATGGATCTCGAGTCCAAGTGGTCCTCAGGAGTAGGGATGAGGGTGTGATGAAGTCTTCCTTTGAGAAGCTTCATGGAATCTTCTCTTTTTCACTTTTTACCTTGGGCACCTGTTTTCTTCCACTGTGACAAAGCATTACTAGGTAGGAACCTCACTTTGAATAAGAGGAATAATTGGTTGCACCACTTACTGTCAAGAGACAATAGGAATTACTGAAGAAGGCAATGCCTCTTGCCTTAAGGGAAAAGGTGATGCTAGAATTTCATATGTAAAACTGAAGTCTAGGCCAGTATTTCACTTCACAATTTGGTATTTTAGGGAAATTACTGATGTTTAGGGACTCAACACATGATGGCGATGATATTTATGTGTAACACCCGTGTGCACAACAGGTATCTCTTCAAATATCTTCTCCTTTATTATCTGTAGCGCAACATTGACTGTTGGACGTTCTCTTGTAAATTCAAATGTCTAGGTAAAATTTACAGTTAAAGTTTCCCATTCGACGGTTCCCCATCACAACTCATCTAAGGTGTACAAACCTCTTGGAACCATTTCCAAGGTGTGGATGAATCAGTGAACCCATTCCTGTCATGGATATGCTTTCTAATTTGTGCGATAGTGCTCAATATGTTTTCCAGGATCTAATAATCATGTGTGTTTTTTATTATCATAACTGATCTCTTCTCCAAATATGATCTCCATTAATCTTTGACATTGCAACCATTTGGAGATAGACTATTTATGTGTACCCCACCATCTAGTGGGCGTAGCTTTCAGCACATAGTCTAGGGAGGACCGTCGCTGTGATTCTGTGACCTTTTCTTCAAATTCTTCCAAGAAGTATGCAAGGTTAGGAAATCCTTCATATGTAGGCAATGATCTTGCTTCGACTCCTACTCTTCGAAAAAATATTGTAATTCTCACACATTTGTGCATGGAGACTTCATGCATCCTATTCTCCCAGTTTTCTAGGGATTCACCTGAGCCAGATGTACATGAGCTTACACTGCGCAAAATCAGATTTCCATCAGCTGTGGGGTTAATATAGTCTTCCTTTGAATACATAATGTTATACAGCTGCTCTATATAATTCTGTTTCCCTTTGCTATGTACAGGCTCAAAATATCATTATTCTTCAAGGGGATCAATGGGAGCAACCACTCGTATTTCAGAATCTTTGAAATAAACGATAATTTTCTTAAAGTTTATGATAGTTTGGTTGTCTATTTCCCAATCAATCCCTAGAAGCACATGATAGGGTTTTGTGTCATCAACAATGTCGATGACCTCAAAGTCGGCATATGTTCTCAATCCTTAGACCTCCACAGGTACTGGGGATATCCTACCAATTGGTAGTACCTTCGATTGGTTTGCAATCCTTAGCTGAGTAGGAGACCAGTCCAGTCATGCCCTATTCATTCTTTCCCATGTTTTTTTTGTCAATATATTGACATCTGAGCCCAAGTTGAGTATGATATAGTCCATATCATAAGCTCCTATCTATGAAGTCATTTGCAATTCTCAGTCGGTCTTCCATTTACTTCTGACTTGATTGACTCTTCTTTCAGGGCGCAGATGTCATGTGTTGTCTTCCATGAGTGATTCCAACTCTGCGACAACATCTTTGTCATGGATTAGTGATAAACAAATTTTGAAAAAGTCCTTCAGATTACTAACATTTTTAGTGGGTGGCCTTCTGATTAGTTTTTCAAATCTTTCAGGAATAACTCTCACTTGGCCAGATGTTGATGGGTGATTGGTGTCAACAAAGTATTGTTGCACCTCTAAGAAGACTTCCTTCTCTTGTTGGACATCTCAGAGGGATTTTTTTTGTGCTGCAGGTTGCATTTATGGATGTCCTTGTGGTTTATTTTGGTCTCCTCCTATCGCAGCACCTCCTCTTGTGACTGTTAAATTTTCATATGCTAATCTAGATCATGAGTATTTCATTTCGAATTCATAACAAAAGCATATAAACAGGATCACTGAAATATAGACAAGCACAACCATACAAAAGGAACACAAAGATTTATCCTGGGAAAACCCTAAAGGGAAAAACCCAGCAAAATCTTCCTCAATATAGATGCCCCAAAAAGATAAAAGGTAAAACCAACAAGGAGATCAAAGCCTGATCCTCCTCCTTCTCCAGCTACTTCTCTCCTTCACTAGTGCGCTACATAAGTGAGAGTGTGTGTCTCAAATGAGGAGCACCACACCTCTATTTATATTCATCCGTTCACTTGAATTAACTCATTCGACATGTAGGCTCGATTTAATCATGTAGGATCGAGTTACACATGTAGGCTCAAGTAACCACACTGGGGTGATAATGACCCACCTTTACAAATAGAGGGAACAACCTCATGACTCTTATTAGTTCTTCTGATTAGAAGCATCGGGGTACAATATAATACAAGTGGTTCTCCCGGTAGGACCATCGGGGACCACAAAAGATACATATAGAATATTCTTCGAAGTTACAATATTTCAACACTCCCCCTTAACGAGAAGGGTATTCTACAACAACATCAACAACAACAATAGTAGGAGAGGACATCATCAACATCATCAGGGTAATACATCTATAAATCATTGGAAGCTTTTCAACATCATATAGTCTTCGTCTTGAATATTTGACGACAACAACTCTTTAATCAACATCAACATCTTTTGACCTTTTGATCAGCAACATCTTCAACACTTTGATATTTCGATCAGCAACATCTTCAGCACTTAGACCTTTCGATCAACAACAACATCTTCAGCACTTTGACCTTTCGATCAACAACATCTTCAGCACTTTGACCTTTCGATCAGGAACATTTCCAGCAACATCTTCAACACTTTGACCTTTCGATCAGTAGCAACATCTTCAGCACTTTGACCTTTCGATCATCACCAATATCTTCAGCATTTTGATAAGCAATATCTTTAGCACTTTGATCTTTCGATCAACAAAGACATATTCAACATTTTGACCTTTCGATCAGCAACATCATCACATTCTAATTAGTAACATCATGATCAACACCATCATCATACTTCAACTCTCGAACATAATCATCATCATCATATTCTGATCTTTTGATTAGTATGTCATCATCATCACATACTGATCATCATCATCATTGTCACACTCTGATCTTTTGATCAGTACATCATCATCATCATACTCTTGATCATTCGATCAGTACATCATCATCATACTCTGATATTTTGATCAAGACATCATCATCATCATAAAAACATCATCATCATGAAAACATCAACATCATCAAAACATCATTATGATCAAAACATTTAACATCATCAAAAAAATCAAAATATCATCATTATCACACTCTGATCTTTCGATCAGTACATCATCATCATCATAAAATCATTATCATCAAAACATCAACATCATCAAAACATCAACATCATCATCATCAAAACATCAACATGATCCTTCCTTTCATAATTACGGGATCAACATGTCTGTGGTACTCAGACGATCCTTCCTGTTGGAATTACGGGATTTAGGTCTTTACAGAGTTACTAACGATCCTTCCTTTCGGAATTATGGGATCAACACATTTGTGGATCTCAGACGATCCTTCCTTTCAGAATTATGGGATCAAGTCTTTACGGAGATACTAATGATCCTTCCTTTTGGAATTATAGGATTTAGGTCTTTACGGAGTTGCTAACGATCCTTCCTTTCATAATTATGAGATCAACACATTTGTGGAACTCAGACAATCCTTCCTATTGGAATTACGGGATCAACACATCTGTGGAACTCAGACAATACTTCTTGTTGGAATTACGGGATCAAGTCTTTACGGAGCTACCAACGATCCTTCCTTTCGGAATTACAGGATTTATGTCTTTATGGAGTTACTAACGATCCTTCCTTTCGGAATTACGGGATCAACACATCTGTGGAACTCAGACAATCCTTCCTATTGGAATTACGGGATCAATTCAATGATCCTTCCTTTCGGAATTACGGGATTTAGGTCTTTACGGAGTTACTAATGATCCTTCCTTTTGGAATTATGGGATCAACACAGTTGTGGAAATCAGACAATCCTTCCTATTGGAATTACGGGATCAACACATGTTCTCGAGTACTGAAGTCACTAGATCTATTCTGAACCGAGGTTCAAGGATGATACAATCCTACTACCATCTCCATGACCAAAATTCATCGGATCCGTTCTAAACCGAAGTCCAAGGATGGTACAATCCTGCCACCTTCTCGATGACTGAAGTTCACTGGATCCATTCTGAACCAAAGTTCAAGGATGATACAATCCTGCCACATTCTCGATGACCGAAGTCACTGGATCACTTCTGGACATATGTCCTGGGATGATACAATCCCTCTTCATTCTCGAAGACCGAGGTCTCTGGATCAATTTAGAACATATGTCTTGGGATGATACAATCCCTGTTCATTCTCGATGACCAAGGCCACTGGATCACTTTAGGGCAGATGCCCAGGGATGATACAATCCCACTGCAACATCACTACTCCCCCTTTCGAGGAAGGTCTTTCTGAACAACAACAAGCTTGTCTTGAAAGTGTTCAAACATTACTCAAGATAGAGGCTTCATCCAAACCATCATCATCTACATCTTCAGTATGTGAATACTGAACTATCACCATCTGTATCTCTAGTATGTGAATACTGAAAGCATCATCATCTCTATATTCAGTATAGAAATATGGAATCACCATCATCTGCATCTACAGTATGTAAATACTGAAATATCATATATATATTTAGTATGGGAATAATGAAACATCATCATCTATATATTCAGTATAGAAATACTAAATCACCATCATCTGCATCTTCACTCGTTTGTAGAAATACCGGATTTTTATGTGTTACAACGGAACACAGGGTTCTCTGTCACAAATCTGGTTATCACATAGAATCATTGTAGTATCCATCTTCAGGTCAAAGAGACCTGATATCAAATTACAAAGCCATATGGATTCACAACTTAGCAGAGCAATCTGCTATGTATTCTACTTCAGCCAAGCTAAGAGAAACACTGGACTGTTTCCTGCTAAACCATGAACTCATAGCAGACCCCAAACAAAAGCATCTACTTGATGTGATTTTCTTGTCTGAGATACTTCCAGCCCAATCTGCATCTATGTAGCCATACAATCTATACTCATGGATACCATCATAGTATAGACCAAAGTATATAGTCTCTTTCAGATATCTCATCACATGTTTTGCAGCTATTAGGTGAACCCGTCTTGGTTGAACAAGATATTGACTTATGGTGTTCACAGCAAAACAAATGTTTGGTCTGGTATTTGTTAATTACATCAATGACCCAATGATCTGTCTATAATAAGTTGCATCCACTAACTCTAATGAGTCATCAGCTAACAGCTTCAGGTTGGAGTCCATGGGTGTGGCCATGGATTTGCATTCCAACATATTGAATCTCTTCAATATATCTACTGCATACTTTCCCTAATTGAGAAAGATTCCTTCTGAACTTTGCCATACTTCCAGACCTAGAAAATAATGCATTAACCCAAGGTCTTTTATCTCAAATTCTTCTGCTAGTTTTTTTTTCTTGCTTTCCATGATTCGTTTCTCATTCCCTGCCAAGAATAAGTCATCCACATATAATAACAAGATGATGAGTTCATCTTCTACAACCTTGAGATAAAGGTTAGGATCAGCTTTACTCTTGGTAAAGCCCATAATTGACAGGAAACTATCTATCCTTCCATGCCAAGCTCTGGGAGCTTGCTTCATGCCATAGAGGGCCTTCTTCAACTTACATATATGAGTCCATCTATATTTGACTTCAAATCCTTGTGACTATTCAATGTAAAACTCTTCCCCAATCATACCATTAAGGAAGGCTTGTCTTTACTTCATCATGGAAGCAACTGCCATCATAGTTCTAAAGGAAGTGTACCTTGCTTCCTGGAGTAAGTGTCTCTTCAGAACTAATTCCCTCTTTCTTATAGAAACCTCAATCCACAAGTATTTCCTTACTTCTATTAGCAACATATTTTATCTTGCAAATCCATTTGTAAGATACCACATTCTTGCTTTCTAGTTTGAGTACTATATCCCAAACATCATTCTAGTATTCTTTCATCATAACATCTTCCATGAGTTCGTCTTGTCAGATCATCAACATATCCTAGTCTTCTGCATTCAACTTTGAAGGTTGGAACCCACTTTACTCTTGGTAAAGTCTCGATCCATCAGGAAGCTGTCCATCATGTCATACCGAACTCAGATATATTTTGTAGTCACTCCCCCTGACGTGGAGTATTATCTTCCTTCTTCATTCTATATAGGTGGTTCTATGCTTGATATATATTGGTCAATAGAGTATGTCATGTCATAGTCTATTATTTCTGAGGCAAATCACGAACCTTGCTTTGTACACTTGTTCTTGTAGATCCACATGGAAAATACTACGTACTTCCCTTTATGTCTCGAAATCATATCGTATACATCATTCCCCATGATCAACTGTTATTCTTTGATCATAGCTTCTTTCATAGCATTCTTTTCTTCATCTTGAGTTATCTTTCATACCCATGGTGGTCTTTATCCTTCGAGGTGGATCTACTGCTCTCTGAAGCTCTTTCTTTTGTCATGGTGTCTTTGACCCTGGGAGCTTCAGATTCATGTTTATTGGAGTGAATATTGAATTGTCATCACTTGTTCTTCGGAACAAGTCTCATCCTTCTATTCTTGTAGGAGGTTGTACAGGACCTTTCCTACAATTCAAATGCACCAGTTGCACGGTTAGAACTATTTCATAAAACATATGCATAATGACAAATTATTATGCATCATGCAACTGTTTAGCCAATACAACATTCATCCATATCTCATAGAAACTTTTCTAGATGCCTTCCATCTCTACTAGGACAACATTGAGATTGTGCACTAATCCAATATGTCAGCAAAAAGGTTTCATTCTAGATAAGTAGCAATGGAGAGTTGTATAGCACCATGAGCTACTTACCCATCACATGCATATTAGTAGTATACAGTCATTAATGCAAACAATCTATCATGCATAACACATCAACTGAACATAATCAAATGCATAACAAAACAATATCATTAAATGACAATTGAATACTTATCTTTTGCATGTTTGTTTCATGGGTAGACTCCTTGATCATTCTACTTCATCATCTTCTTCATTCATGAAATCATCATTTCTTAGACAAATGATAAGATGGATAATAGGTTCTTTAGGAATTTAGTTCTTCATATTCCTCATCGCTTGAGGGATCTTCTTTGAATGGAGAGATCTTGATCTTCAATTGCTCCCATCTTCTTCTTCTTAGAGTCAGCTGAAAGTAATCACTTCCTTCTGGCACACATTCCTCGCATGAATGAATCCCATGATCCTGGGAGGCCATTCAAGGTGGCTATCACCACTTCTGCATTCTCCGCTTCTTCTTCTACCGCTTCAAGATGTTTTGCATTCTGGATCTTCACATTCTTCAACTGTTTTCTCGAAGCCATCTTATGATTTATGTTCTTATATTCAAATAGCTTGATCAATGAATCAAACATCTTTAGTGTCTTTAGGGAAGACACTTGTGGTACAATTTGATCCGTGATTGAATCAACAATGATCTTCTTAGCCTTGATCAAGTTCTTCTTGTGTAAGGCCTTGAGCCTCATCTCCTTCTGGAACTAGAACCTCTCTACTCATGAAGGTGTCCAATTCATTTCCTTCAGAGAGATCAAATACTTCCATGCTTGGAATTTGTCAACTTCTTCACCAAGCTTATCATCAAGCTGATGTGATAGATCACTTTGAAATGAGAACCTCAAATGCACATAGCAAAGGATTAGATCTTACCGATTTGAGGTGTCCGTCCTGCTTCCGGAGCTGGCTGATATAGGGTTTGTCAGAGAAACCCTAATTTTCAAAACTTGGAATATTTCAGATCTGATTGGATATAAATATAGATATCTTCAAATAGATCTATCCAATATACTCATTTTCTGAAAACAGTGGAGGGAAGCTTCCAGAACAGGAAGCCCTAGTTTTCCAATTTCTTATGCAGAAATGCCTGTCACTATTTATGAAATCTCTCCGAAATTGCTGCTCCTCTGTGTCTGTAATTGCGCCCTGAGGTAACATCACAAGTCTCAGATCCAAAACCATATTTTTCATCAGAATTGGTTTCACCAATTGGGATTTATGATCCTTTTACCAAGGTGACCTGTTACAGGACTGTTCATAATAGTGAAGTTGTACGGCATGCCACATGTCATTGGTTCATCTTTAGGTTTGGAAATTCGGACCATAGAAATTATAGTCCCTGGTCATTCTGGAAAATCTTCAGGAATTCCATTTGGACCTCTATATCCCACGCTACAACAATTCTCCCCAGGTGTCCTGTTTAGGGATGAATTCTGGAAGAGGCTGGAACCCTAACTTGGAGGGATCATATCTCCCAGAATATAGTGGATATGAGGTTGAATTTTGGAAACAGAGTAAATCAGGATTTTATATTAGGCCTCTACAATTTTAAACTCTTGAGACTTCTCCAATCGCAGGATATAGAGAATGTACCAAAACTTAGTAGTTTTAGTATTTAGGGTTTTTCCAGATCAGGGTCAAACTAGGGTTTGACTTTCCTGGAGTTTCACCCAACCAAATTTATTGATCCGGGTCTCTAAAATTTGATTTTGATGAGGATAAAAATACTATGCTGGGCTCACTCAAAAGTTCTTCTTCTGTAGAAAGCCCTAATTTTCCGCACAAAAACTGAAAATGCTCGGAATCAAATTTTGCTTCGACAGAAAGATGCGCCCTTCAATGGAGAGTTAGTCTAGCCTTCTTTTGCTGATCGATCATGGATAGAGACCCAAAAAATAAGAATCCCTAGATTCTTTAGTTGCACAATGTATTCTTTTAGGGTGGCTCTGATACCATGTTAAATTTTCATATGCTAAGCTAGATCATGAGTATTTCATTTTGAATTCATAACAAAAGCATATAAAAAGGATCACTAAAAGATA
>LPNX010364438.1:130993-188712 GCA_001517045.1 Pseudotsuga menziesii | reverse complement strand
AATGAGGAGCACCACACCTCTATTTATATTCATCCATTCACTTGAATTAACTCATCCGACATGTAGGCTCGAGTTAATCATGTAGGCTCGAGTTACACATTTAGGCTCAAGTAACCACACTGGGGTGCTAATGACCCACCTTTACAAATAGAGGGGACAACCTCATGACTCTTATTAGTTCTTCTGATTAGAAGCATTAGGGTACAAGATAATACAAGTGGTTCTCTCGGTAGGACCATCGGGGACCAAAAAAGATACATATAGAATATTCTTCGAAGTTACAATATTTCAACAGTGACTACAACAGGGTTGGGTTGTGATGGTTCGACATAAATCATTTGAATATTCATATTGGGGTTTGGATTTAGATTCTGCAATGGGTTGGGGTTCATGACTATTCTAGCCTTCCATTTAGCAATGAGTTGTGGATACTGTTTGACATTGTGACCAAATTCTTTACAATATGTACAATTTTTGCAGGACTTTAGCAAGCTCGAGAAAAGTGTCTTGTATTCCCACAATTATAGCATACAAATTGGCCTCTTACTTGTCCAAATCCTCCTCCTGATTGTTTTCTTGGACCTATAAAGTTCCCACCCCCCCTTTGTGGAGGTTATTTTTGTTGTTGAGGATACTAGTTTCACTGATATTGTGGTTGAGGATATTGTTGTTGTTGAAATTGCACAGGATGATACTGAGGCTGTGCTTGTTCATCTTGCATTTGTTCCCCATTATTCATTTGGTAGGTATCCATTGTTTTCTCTTGGAGTAGCTGGAATGCTCTACAATCATTTTCAACATGATCCATCGATCTACAAAATTTACAATATAGACTAGCAGGTGCACTTATGATATTTTGCAAGTACATACATTCCTTGGACTTGTGACCTCTAGTCTGACATACTCTGCACCAAGGAATTCCTTGGGTGTTTAATGGGTTCGGCGCACCTGCTACGACATAATTCATTAGTGTCAGAAAATTATCCTTATGGCGTCCATCTTTTTTGCACCTGGTACACCATAGTTCCTCCTGAACTTCCTTGCCTCTTTTGATGTCCTGGAGTTGACCCGTAAGATTGGCCAGTTGCGAATGAATTTGCATCATGCTCGAGCTAGTGTCTCCAACTAGTGAGGATTCTAACTTCATGGCTACCTGCAGAGCCTCTGTCTGCGACATGAGTTTTTGTTGCATCAATGACGCTCAGATGTGTGGCAATAGGGAAAGAATGAACCATTCCTTGTGTTGTACATCCAACATTTGGAAACTCACCTTGGCTATTAAGGTCTTAAATCTCTGGTCAAAATTTAAAACAGATTCTATTGGTAGCTACTTGATCTCCTTGATATCAATGATGCATTGTGACTTGGACTTCAGTTTGTTAAATTCATCAATCAACCTGAGTCTAATCCCATTGAGTGTCTTTGGGACCACTCCTACTGGTACTATGGATAACTTCATATACCAGTCTACCTCGTAGAGTCGTGATCATTTGTGCTTTCTTCATGTTCTCGTCCTAGATCTGTCGTACGGTCCAGATGGTGTCAAATATAAATGAGTGTTGTTCTGGGTCTTCTAGCCCATTCGCATTGAATATTGTGAGCTTAATTTTAGTTCCATCCATTGGATTGATCGGTACTGTATTAACTGCTGGTATAGTAGGAAAAAAATGTGGACTAGTCGGACTTCCTTGTCCTCTATTTACAACATTAGGACTACTCGTATTTACATAAATACTTGGATATTGGTCTAGTGATCTTACCTCTAGTACTATAGGGGAGTACAGTACACATTCTTGTTCCGGAGCTTCAGTCGAATCCACAGATTCTTAGTCCCCTTTTGAGATTGGTTGATACTCCTCTTCCTGATCACACAAGACTTCATCTAGGTATGATGTAAACTTGTAGGCTTCTTCTTCTTTCTCTGTGCTACAACTGCCTTGTCCAAATGGATTTTTTCTCCTTTTAATGAACCTGAATCTTATTCCACTTCTTAAAAATCTAGATTCTAGTTTAGTTCCACCTTATCCTAGGAACATCTCACTTCAGGGTTCTGTTGAGACATAACCACCCTTTTCTATTCAATCTATCATTCACAGAATGACCTTTTCACATATGAGCATTTTGATCCACCTCTTACAAGATGAGAGATATCAACTGCGCGGTCCTTGGAAAATTTTTCCCTCAGTCTCACTATACGAGGTTATCGTATCAATAAAGAACTCGGTGATATATCCTTCTATGATACTATCTACCAAGAATTCCACAACCCTTGATATAGGGTTGTTTATTATTTTCAGTCGTTGAATCAAGAGCATAGTCCATTTTGTTGGTTCTCCTCGTTGAAAATTATTTTTCTGGGCTTCCAACTTAGACAACCATTCATACAACACAATGGGGAACTTAGTAAATAAAATATCATGGATGTCTGAATATATGTACCATTCTAACCACTTCGTCGATGTCCATCGAGATCCTTCACTTTCTTTCTATACAAACTCTAGCTCTTTTGCATCCACCCAGTTTTGGATCTCTAGTTTCGTGGGATGGCAGAACATGTCCCTCACCACAACACTTCAAGGTCGGAACAACAAAACCATTTTTTGGCCTTTTCCCCTGTGACCCAGGTTCAACCCCTCTCCTTGGTCAGCACAACAAATCCCAAGATATTGGCCCGATGGAGCAGAGCCTAGCCAATAGCACCTGCGACACAGATGTCGTCTCACTCAAGATTTCTCAGTTCTTATGGGTAACTTTCAGAACCACGTTTCCGTAGTTTGTGTGGGAATGTGTTTAAGTCCCTAGCCCTGCACCAAGGTTTCAAACGAATATAGGGAAGGTGGGTTGGTGGTTTTCACTTTATATATAAACACTGAAGTATTACTTACCCTTATTTATGCAATTGTACGCAAATGCACAATGAACAAACATCACAAAAATATTCATTACTTGAAATAAAAAATTCATACAATTATCTCTTTAAAGCACAATACCCAAGAAATCATCTAACATAGTAAATATGCACTTGTCTAAGCTACTCAACATTCACACATATACACAACATGTAATGTGGAAACCCATTTGGGAAAAAAGCTCAAGGTTCTCTTCATCTGGCATTGGCATGAGGAAATATATGCACATTTTGTTTGTACATAAAGCTGTAGACTCTATTCAGTATATTCTCTTTTATCTCTACCAAATTCTCCTCCCTCTCATGATCTCTATTCTTATCTATATTTATCACTCTACTCTACTCCTACTGAGCAATACACACACAACCTGGATCGACTCGACCTTCTCTATATATCTGTGCACTTAGCTACAAATCCACTACTTTGATGCACTTAGCGATCCATATTTACCTACTCAAAAACTGTTGTACCCTCTAATAAGCTCAAAATCGTCTAAAACAAGAACTAGCTAATAGGCTAACTGATTAACTGGATAACCCATTTATATCTTGGGTTTCTCCTTTTATAGAATTATTACAGACTTGATATATTCCCATACATGCTTGTTACATACTCAATAATGACTCAATACAGACTCTAACAGACTCAGCTTCAGTCTCTATCCCAGCCGACTTACTATCCTCAGCCCACAGGCTGTCTTTAATATTATACCAATATATGACTAAAAAGGCGTTATCGGCCTGACTTATAAAAATGCATTTACACATGTGGTTTCTGCCAGCTCTGGCTGATCTTGTACCCATGATCACTAAGGTCTTCCGCTTCACCACATCATGCCTTACTGCCACTTTCTGGAAGTTACCTTATTGCATGACTCCTTCCGTGAATATTCTACCATGTCATCACATCCTCTTGCACACCCTTTGCAATTTCCCTCATGATCAATACTCAGATCGGGTAACCTTGTTACCACCTTTATCACATATGGAAATGATTTGTAGTTGATGTGAGAAAGCCTCCTATGCTACAGTTCACTTGAGCTGGTAGTATCATGGATAAGGCATGTCTTTGTATGTCCTTTGAGTTTATACAGTCCTCCTTCTTCTTCACCAGTGACCACAACATCTTCAAGTGTCTTTTCTTTGGACCACATAAGTACTTGTCCATCTATAAAATAAACTCTATATCCTTTCTTATCTAGAGCTCAGATGGAAAGTAGATTCTTTTTCAAACCTGGTACATACAATACTTCCTTCATCTTCATGGAACTCCCAGAATCAATCTTGTAGCTTGATTCACCAACACCTTTGATGGGATATTGATAGTCATCTCCCAATGATACTTTCAGAGGAGATTTATTTTCTTCAAGTCTTGATAGAGTTTTCTTCTTCCCTGTAATGTGATTTGAAGCACCTCTTTCAAGGTCTTTCTTCCTCATCCTTATCTTCAAATAAATGAGCATGATGTCTCCTATTGTTGTTGTTCTTCTTTGGTGATGGACACTCTCTGGAAAGGTGTCCTATCTTATGATAGTTGTAGCATTGATACTTTGAATAATCCTTCTTTTTCTTTTGAAACTTATTCTTTGAAGGTTTATGGTTACCCTTCTTGAAGTTTTATTGTTTTCTTCCTTTAGTATGGATGGTTAGAGCTTGATCATCTTCTCTGAGTAGAGCTTCTCTATCAAGTACTCTAGCTTCTTCTTGATTGCAATCTTCCCATACTATGTCAAAATTCATACTTTCTTTTCTAGCGCACAGAGTCTGTATGAATGAGTCCCAAGGTCTTTATACCATTGAGAGTAGTTATAACTAGTTCATCCTCATCAAGGGTGTCTCCAATGGAACTTAGTTTCTCTCTGAACTGGAAGACCCTTGTGAAGTAATATTGAATTGACTCTCCTTTTCCCATCTTGGTGCCCTTCAGTTGAGCTCTCAGATTCATTATTTATGTTGATGTTTCTTTCCTCATACATTCTGTAAAGTGCATCATACATTTTCTTTGGTGTCTTCTTATATGACAGTTGAGGGATCAATTGATCTTTAATAGCATAAACAATGATCCTCATTGCCTTGATTAGGTCTTGTTCATGCTTCTCCTTAGCTTCAAATTCTGTTGGTTCTGCAAATTAATCCTTGATGTACTTCACAATACCATTCTCTCTGAGAATGAGACCAATCCTATACTTCCATGCTAGGAAGTTTTCTATGCCTTCCAATTTGTCCTCAAGCTTAGTGCTTGGGGCCATCTTCTCCATTAGTTTCGATAAAAAATGAAATTTATCAAAATGAAAAGCTGACCTTACCAGAAGATGTGCTTGAATGAGGCGAGTTGGTTGGTCCAACTGATTTCTAGAGATCCTAAATATTTACCCTTTAAATGCTACTTGCGAGGTTGCAACTTCTGCATAATTTTTGGTTCTAGTTTTATGCAGTTTTGTGGTTGAGGGCGAAAATAGGGTTTGGATTTCTTGGATATTCAACCACCCAAAAAATTCAATCCTGGATTCAATATATGCACTCTAGGGAGGTGTAACTTTCTATGCAAGAAGATCTTCTAGATTCAAAATTTTTGCAGAAACCTTAATTTCTTCTGGAGAGAGAGTTTCACCTTGTGAAAGCTTTCTTATTTAGGATAGATTTGATACCATGTTAAGATTCATATGATAGAATATATATCATTAGGGTTCAATCCAAATTCATAACAATAACATATGCATAATCACTAAAAGAAACACAATCACAAGATAGACACAATATTTATCCTGGGAAACCCTCAAGGGGAAGAAAACCAAACAAAACTTCCTCTGTATAATATGTATAAGATGAAACCCCAAAATAGGTATTATCCTCCTTGTTGTTCTCTCTCTCTCTCTTTCTCTCTCTCTCTCCTATGCATTACTCAAGTGAGTGATTTTGTGTTCTAAAGATAAGAACAACTCTTCTATTTATACACATTGATCCAACTGAATTTTACCCTAAACAAGTCGGCCCCACTAAACTGTCTGGGCCGAATTCACCTAGGAAGAATCAAAACAGTATTTTATATTATTCATTAGGGTACTAATGACCCGACTTACAATGGAGGATTTACCTCATGACTCTATGATGACTAATTACAATAGTAACATCCCAATAGAGAAATTATAACATCTCCCTTGGGTTACATTAGTAAAATACATTTAGAATATCCTTTGAAGTTACAATATTTCAACACACATATGTAATTTTCCATCTACAAAAGCAACTCTGAATCCCTTCTTATCTAGATCTAAGATAGAAAGTAGAGGATTTTTCAACTTGGGACATATAAGACTTAGTTTATCTTCATAGAATTCCCTGAGTCCAATTTGCAGAAGGATTCTCCCAGTCCCTTGATGGGATATTCATTAGAGAAATTTTTAGGTGTAAAATGGGCCTCCAAAGGACAATTTTACCATTAAAATTCACTTCATAAGAACCAATAGGATTCAAGATAATGATGTCAACCATGGGGGTAAAAATTGTAAAAACAAATGGAGGGAAAAAGAAAACACTATTTTTTCTTATCATATTTTTTACATATATCCTTATCAATTCACCCAAATTTCGAGTTTGGAGACTCGTTGGATGTGGAATTTAATTCCCCATCCAACCCATACCCACAATGCATACTTCGGAGGCACCCAAAAAACCCAAAAATGAATATTTCAATAAAAAAATGTATTTTAATATTAAAATACATTTTTTATTGAAATTTTCATTTTTGGGTGTCATGGGTCCCTCCGAAGTATTCAGTGTGGGTATGGGTTGGATGCAGAATTAAATTCTGCATCCAACAAGTCCCCAAAATCAAAATGTAGGTCACATGATAAGGAGATTTGTCAAAAATACGATAAGAAAAAAGTATTTTTCTTTTTCTCTTCCAAAATTTAGAACTTTATTTTATTTTTGTAAGTCTTATTTTATTCTTTCCCTTATGAGGCCCATTTTAGACCTCGAAAATCCCCTAATGGATATTCATCTCCAATATTTACTTTATAAGGAGAGTCTTTCTAGACAAGACTTTGAAAAGAGTTTTTATAACATGTCATATGTGTGGAAGCTCCACTATCTACAAGCCAAGTGTCACTTACATGAGAGAATGGTCTAGTAAGGGTAGAGATCAAGAAATATTGTTCAGTGGAGTCTCCATCTTCATTGTTCTTTTCTTTGTTTGAGTCATCATATTCTACTGCATGGGCATGAAACTTCCTATTTCCCTTCTCAAATTGTTCTACTTTGAGTGGACAATTTCTTGCAATGTGTCCCATATTATGACATATGAAGCATTCAAAAGATGAGAAGTCTCTTTTGTGTCATGAGTTCCTATAAATTTTTTGATTTATTTTGGGAGATTGATCATAGACCTTTCACTTATTTGATCCTTTATTTGCATGAGCTTCCAAGGCTTGATATTCATCAGTATTTAACTTGTATTCTATGTTGGCTATTGTTCCTTATTCTTGCACACACTCTTCACAAATTCTATTGAACTTGGTGATATTTATTCTAGCAAATATACTTCTAATGAAAGATTCCCAAATCCCTCGGGAGACTATTCAAGGTGGTCATCACAACTTCTGCTTCTTGCACCATGTCACTGATAGGCTCCAATTGTTCTTTGAGTTTAGACACTCTTGTAAAGTATGACTGCATGGTTTCTCCCTTTTTAATCTTCACTTCCTTGAGTTGATTTCTCAAGGTCATTCTTCTATTGATGTTCTTTCCTTCAAATATATTTATCAGAGCATCAAATGTTTCTTTCAGAGTATTCTTTAATGATACTTGAGGAGTCAAATGATCTCTAATGGAGTCAGTTATAATCCTTTTGTATTTGATAATTTCCTTCATGTGCTTGGTCTTTGCTTCATCTCTCTATGGATCCTTGAACTCTTCTTTGATGTAGCTTTCTAGGTCATTTCTTCAAGGATGAGCATGATTTTGTACTTCCATGCTCTAAAATTTTTTGCTCCTTCGATATTTTCATCAATCTTGTTTTTTTTTGTCATCTTCAAGGAATGAGAACTTAAAATGGAAATATAGGAAGTAGTACTTACCAAATTAAGGACTGCTCTTGGAACCTCCTTCCGGATGACCTAGGGTTTTATGATAAAACCCTAATTTTTCATCTTTGAACACTTCTAGGTATGAATTATGGAAAAGATTCACCTCCCTAAGGCGAGCTAGACTGTATCTTGCATTTCCTAAATTTGGAGATGGAACCTTGAAAAATATGAATCCCTAGTTCCTCTCGAAAGTAGTGATAGGTCAAAAACTGAAAAATCTTTGGAATTGAATTCTGCCACCACATAAAGATGCACCCTCCTAGGGAGAGTTTAACTAACCTTTTTGTTTCAACTGATTTGACAAGGGGGTTTCCTGGAATAACAAACCATAGATTCTTGTACTACAGGAAAAACAACTGTACAATGTATTCTTTCAGGTTGGCTCTGGTACCATGTTATATTTTTAAATGTTTTATGCCCAATAATAAGAATATCAATTAAAGAATGAAAGGCAAATCAAGACAAAGAAGACACAAAGATTTATCTTGGAAAACCCTCTTGGGGGAGAAAACCTAGAAAAACTTTGTCGATATAAATCCAACCAGCTATGTTGTAACACCACAAGACTAATATAGATCACTTCTCCTCCTCCGGATGGAATCCTCTTTCTCTCTCTAACGAACTTGATTGAGTTGCGAGTGTGTCCAAATGAGGAGGGTGCCTCATCTATTTATACACATAAAATGTGAAGTCTAATAACCTAACAAGGAGGACTTTGTGGAGGAGCTAGTTGATGAGCTGACTAGTCGAGTTAACCGACTAATTGGAGATTAGGTCGGCCTCCAAAGGTCGTGTCGGTTGACAGAACCGACAAGTAGTTATTCATAACTATTTTGTAAACATATATAATAGGCTGTTGAGCCAGTTAAGAACTGGGTTCAGTTTTGATATATGTATGGACCCTCATGTGATAATATAATCTGTTATTCCATTACCTGTTCTTGTCTCTTGTTTCTGTATGTGTATATGATTATTTATGTGTATTATTGGTAACCTTCTGTGATCTGCGAGATTACAACATTAGTTCTGTTGCTAGTAGTACATATATGGATCACATAACCATGCGTAGATGATATCAGAGCAAGAGATTAAGAATTGGTGGGAGAGTAAGATTACAAATTACTTACAAAACTATGCAAGAATAAATAGATTGACCATTGCTCAGGCGAAGGAGAAATTATTCACCGAAACACATGAGAATTTTGTAGAGTCGGTACCTCAGCTATTGAAAAAAATTCTGGATGAAAAATCCAGAAGCAACTAAATACCAAGAGTTACTGGAGAAACTGATTCAAGGCGGATGAACAAACTTGTCAGAGTGGTTTGAAAAGATCACAGACGAATTCTGCAAAGAACAAGCTATGGAGGAAATATTTTCAGTCAAAAGCATTGAGAAAAGGTTTTATACAGACCTTACTGAGCAGTTCCTTTTCTCCTTACCGACCCTTTTGTTAAAATTCCTAATCGAGAAGGGAGTGGGCCATATCATAGAGCGTCTTCCATCACTACATGAACCGCCACGAAATACTAATTGGATAGAGAAACAAAAGAAGTGGGAAAAATTCATTTCCGAAAGGGAGTGGGAGTAATTCATAAGCAAATAAATAGAACTATCCAAGATTTCTAAAGCATCGGGTAGGCTATGGGGGGGTAGATGGTCATGTACTGGGGTAGATTAAAAAGGATTCTAGTTGATTGAAGAAAATACCACCACCAACAATGAGAAGTTGACCTAGAAGGAAATCGAACGGACAGTGACACATAAAGGTACGTTGGACTTGTAGAAGTTAGAAAGAGAGAAGAGGAAAAAAATAAGGGAAGAAAGAAGAGAGAAATCTAGAGCATTGCAAAGAAGAATGACCATCGAGGTGACAAAAAAATAAAGAAATCCACCAGAGTCAAGTCATGACCGACAGGAAAAAGGCGTAGATGAAGAAGCATCACCCATGGAAGAAGACTTATGGATAGAGCAGCGAGAATCTCTCCAACTAGAAATTCCCCAAGAGATAACACCTCTGTCTTCGACAAATCCAAGTACCCAAATACAGGCCATTGTTGAAGAGGACCCGTGACTAAGAGTTGGTGAGTTCGGTATATGGAGCTGACTAGAAGATGAAGTAAATGATGATAATCACTTAGTAATCCATCGACCAGAGGAAGGAAATTTGGTAACACTTCAAGCATACCCTTCCAACCAAAGTATCCACTTGCACTACCTAACACATGAAGGGGCACCCCCGCTGCTAAAAACAACTTTCCAAGAAACAGAACTCCCGGACTTGCAAGCACACCAGTGCAGCTGGACATCTATAGAAGAAGTTGACCTAAACCGACTACTTGGGGGAGAAGAAACANTTCTTTGACAAAAACTGTGAACAATGAGATACGCAGAATATCCCACTACCACCACCACCACCCCCACCACCACCACCTCCCGAAGGAGACATCGACACTAACATGGGTCATGGATCAGCACATATACCTCTCTATGAGGGTGACAAATACCTAGATGACATTGGTTCATCTGTGAATCAATATTGGAGGCCAATCAAGTTACGGGTGAAGAACGATAGATGGCATAGTTTGTAGGTGATTTACGAGAATAGCACTAACTTGGTATATGAATTATATCAAGAGATATCCCCAAGCGTGCAAAGAAGACATTATGGCATAATTCTTATCTTTCTTTGGAACACCAGATGCAAAACATCTGGCAGCAAAAAAGCTAAAAAAAACATCTAAAAAACCAGTAGAATTCACCCGGGAATATGATAAGTGATGGAAGGACCTCCTCAGCCAACTAGACTATGTAATTGATGAACAATTATTAATTTAGTGGTTTTTGGCAGGTCTGTCATAGAAAATCTAGGTGCATATAAGCTTGGAGATGTTTAAAACATATGAAGACGCACTTACCAAAGCTCTACAAATAGAAATGGATGAGTATTTTCCATCATATCCCGTTGATACTAGGCTAGAAGAACAGCTAGAAATCATGGAGAAATATTTGAAAGAGCTGAACCTCAAAAATCAAGACACCTGGTGCACAAAATGCTCCATGACCAGACACACTAAAGATAATTGTCAACAAGATATAAGTCGAAAAGACATTCATTTTGTTCAAACGAAATGCTTCTGCGACATTTGTCAAGAACATGGAGAACATACAACAAAATATTGCCCATGCAACACGAAGAATGGCAAAGCATCGTGGTGTGCAATATATGAGGTAAAAAGTCACGCAATGACCGATTGCCACTTAAACTTGAGAAATTGTCAAAACTATCAAGTAGTCTACCAAATGAATGCAGTCGCATAGAACAATGATAATGTTCCAAGGAAAAATGATGAAAATGAACCAAATAATCGAAGATGTGAAGGCCGTTGATATGAGCGCTGGTTCAATAACCGTCATGGAGGATTTGAAGGTTGAGGACAATTTTCTAGAAATTGTGACATTTACATGTTACAAAGAAGGATACTACTACGCAGAATTCCCATACAAATATAGAACTGATCTAAAGTTTTGTACTAGCTACGGTGTGGGAGATCACTCACTAGAGGATTGTCCCACCATGCTCGACAAGATTAATAAAATGAAAAATGTTAATATTTTTTCGTGTGTTCAGAAACATGATGTAATACATACAAAAAACTTGCATATAGTAACTCGAAAAGGGACAAAAATCGAAAACGATAACCCACATATAAGCAAAATTAAAGAGAAAAATGATTACCCTAATCCATCAAAACAAAAGCAATTATACAATGATGCATCAGAAATTTTTCAGGATTTTTCTAGAAAAAAAGAAGTCGACGACAGAAAACAAAACACACTTAAAGAGCTATTCAGTCTAGTACAAAATGATAAATAGGTATCTCAATTTATTGACTTATTATATAATATAAAGCACAAAAATAATGCAGAAATACAGACTAAAAATATATGGAGTTTGAATAAAAAAGACAAGAGTGATGCTGACCCACTTGTCGATATTGAGATTGAAGAATATCACGTTCAACAAGTCATTCTCAATTTCAGTTCACAGGTAGATATTATGACACGAGATACATGGGAATAGTTGGGAAGACCTCATCTATACGAATCAGGCATATACTTAAAATTAGCCAACCAAGGACTAATCGAACCCTTCAGGGTTTGGAGAAATGTTGATACAACAATAAAAGGAATATGAACTAAAATTGACTTTGAAATCATCGACCCTAAGGAAGGATCCAGCTCCTTCCCAGCCTTGGTAGGTTGACCATGGGGAAGAAAAATGAAAGCATCAATATCCTTAGACAAGGAAAGAATAAAATTAAGAGGGAATGGACAGAAAGTCATCATCCCCATTCATCCTTCCCAAGGAGAACCATGGATCGAACCTATTGATGAAGAAGCTGACATTTGACAACTATGCCAAATACACAATAATAAAGACTATAATGAACCCAATAATTATGGTGAACTTCATCTAGGGAACCAGGATTCGGTCAGATATAACTTTGGTACAAAATTATATGATTGGGAGATTGAGAATTATGAAACACAAGCATGAGGTTGCTGGATGATTCAAGCTATCTGGAGGAAACCAACATGACAATGCTTCTCTATATTGACTGTCCCAAAAATATATGAGAAAAGAATCAAGGAATACTTGTTGGCTCGGGAAAGGGGCATAAGAAGGAACTTTGCACGTGCAACCAAGGAAGATGCGTGCATGTGATAGAAGAAAAGGAAGAGCGCAAAGGATGAAAAAGGCCCGCGGAGGCAGAATGGAGGAATCCATGGCAAAGGAAAGGCAAGCGTGGACGCGCGTAAGGGGAAAACGGTTGAAAAGCAATAGATACATGATCCAGATCATAGCCGTATAAGACGACGTAAGCCTACTGCTACGCACGTATGAGAAGATATTTGTAAATCAGGTTGATAGTGCCTCGTGTCAAGTCATGATCACCACAGCTATAACCAGAGGGGTGGCTGATGGTGACGACTAATAGACTGTTGGGATGCAATTGGCCCTGCATGGCCATGTAAATTAGTATAAATAGGAAGGATGCAATGGTTAGAGGGTTGGCCAGTATTATTTCCCATTTTTAGGTAATTTGGTTGATGTCGCAGAGCACAGTTGATCCGTTAGTCTGTAGGGTTTTCATTAATTGTTATTCAAGTGCTTAGTAGATTGTGATCTAGCAGAATCCATGGAAGGCGATGTTGGTCATGTTGTAATGCCATAGAGATTAGAAGAGTAGACTCAAGATAAGTTTGCATATCGTAGACTGCAAGGTGCTATATCCTTTCTCATGCCAAATGAAGAGCACCTTGGTGGTTTTTCCCAGATGGGTTCCCATGTTATTTCTTATGTCCAAATGAATGATTGATGTGGTGAATGCTTATGTGATTGATTAATAGTTTCTTTCCATGTAATGTTAATTATGGTTCAGTTCTTGTTAGTTCTTGCAATTTATAGATGGATGAATAAAATATCTTGCTGAATGGATGCAGTATAAATATATATCATTCTGTATAATTCCTGTTATGAATCTCGACATAAGTCATAGAGCCAATCGACACGAGTTAGGTGCACCGCACAAGTTGCGCTAGCTACAAGGGAGAAAGGAAAGTCAGGCTGTGCGTGATGACATATAGTTGTGCTCATTCATATAGAACCGACTCCTCCATCTAGCTCTCCTGTTTCCTTCGTTGAGCTCCTTGGTTGCGAACCAAGGGACCATACTTCCCCGACAATCATGGAAACATGGTTTCAGTGGTTACACATTTATGAGATATATCGGATGAGACTGTGCCTTCTTCACAGGTGTTTCCAATGGGGATTTCTCTATTGGGCCGGTATCTCAGGTAGTTGTTGGATCGATGGGATGCGTAGAACCTAGGTCACGCAAGTGGGGAAAAGTGGAAAACAATAACCCTCACTAGAACCAATAAAAATAGATAATAAACAGAGTCTTTGGTATAAGGAGAGAGAATCACCAGTTCTCCATGTAGAAAAGGTTTCTAAAAACATAGGTGGACATGGATGACTCCAAATCCTGGTTGAAACGTTTACAGGACAAGCTACTCGATGGTGGGACACCCACCAGTTGAGACTACAAACGTGGACAATAACTTCAACTTTATTCATAGAAATATTCAGAGGTAGGAAACTAACAAAAAAGGCACAAATACCTATCTTCATCCAAGGGTAATATCCATAAAAACATATATGAATATGTGAAATAGAGTGGAGAAGACTTGGTTACAAAGATGAATGTATATGGCCACACCTATTTCCCTGTACATTAGATGACCAACCTAACAAGTGGTACAAAATGGAAGAAGCACGAGGTGGAACATTCTTATGGAATGAACTTAGAGAGAATTTCATTAAGGAATTTAGATTTATATCAGAAGACACAAGTCTAGTCGAAGCTACAAAGCAGATAAAAGCATTTATACAACCGACTAGTAAAAAATCGACACAAAATAACAGGCAATTAAATACAGTATGCTATAACATTCAGTCTGACACAATACCACAGTCAACAAGAATCCAATTAGAAAATGAATTCACATATGGAGTTTTCAATGGAATATCAATCACCCAGAAGCAATCAGACCAATTAAAACAATATTAAAATTCAATCGATTGACAAAAATGACACCGACTGAATGATGGCAGCAGACTTTCCAGCGAAATTGTCACAATTCAAAGAAGGAAGTCGACATATTATTGAGATTAAAACACCAGAGTGGATGGATGCAAAAGTAAAAACTAAAGAAGTTGATATATCTAACGATAATAGACCGAAAATGGTAAACATTGGCAATTATTGGAGTGAAGAACAAACCACATAGATCGTTGACTTATTAAAATAATTTCAATAGAAGAAAAGGGAAAGATGAAAATAGACATCAAACCTGATGCCCGACCTGTCAAGAAAAGGCCTTATAAGTTAGCTCATAAATATAAAGAAATAGTCAAAAAGGAGATTGACAATATGCTAACAACCAGAATAATTCACCCCATCAACCAGTCAGAATGGGAAATCCCAATGGTCTTCCAGCTAAAAAACCACGACCCGACAAAACTACAAATTTGTGTCGATTTTCATGAATTAAACAAGGTTACCTTAACAGATCCATTCTTGACTCCATAAGTTGACAAAATCCTAAACGAAGTCGTAGGACATGAATGGTACTCGTTTACAGATGGATTTTCAGGATATAATCAGGTGCCAATAGCTAAAGAAGATGAGAAAAAGGCAACTTTCGTATGTGAATTTGGTTCATTTTCCTACTGAGTCATGCCATTTGGTCTTAAAAATGCACATGCGGTATTCTCAAGAAGAGTTGTAAAAACATTTCAAGAATACATCTACAAAACAATGGCAGTATACTTCGATGACTAGATGATATATTCTATGTTAAAATATCATTGTAAAGGGTTAAGGCTTATGCTGGAATCTTGTTGATAGATCCAGTTATCCCTCAATATAAATAAATGTATCTTTTTAACCCCTATAGGTATTTTGCTAGTACATATTGTATGTAAAGATGGTATCAAAGTCGACTTTGCAAAGATAAAAATTATCCTCGACTTAAAACCACCAGTGAACCCAACACAGGTCAGAGTACTGCTAGGACATACATGATACTATAGAAAATTCATTAGGCACTACTCTGATATGACATACTCTCTGGAAGAACTGTTAAGGGAAGATCAAGAGTTTAATTGGACAGAAGAATGTGATACATCCTTTAACACAATAAAAAGAAAATTAGTCGAAGCACCCATTCTTCGATTTCTGAACTAGTTGATCAAATTTCATGTACACATTGATGCCTTAAGCTTAGCAATAGGAGCAATTTTGACACAACCTAGTGAACATGGCATGGATTACCCAATCATATACAGTAGTAGAAAATTAAACAAAGTTGAATGCAACTACTCCACGATAGAGAGGGAAGCATTAGGTATGGTCTTTGCTCTTCAAAAATATCAACATTACCTATTAGCTAACCCCTTTATATTCTATATGAATCATCAAGAATTAAAATACCTTTCAATAAACCTTTGGACCACGGGAGAATATTTCATTGGTTATTACTATTCCAAGAATTTGAATTTGAAGTTATAGTTCGACTAGGGCGATTGAATGTCGGGCCTGACCACTTGTTGAGAATTGACACAGGTGAGGAACCAACAAGAGTCGAAGATGACCTACCAGATGCACAATTATTCTGAATAGAAGTTGTTCCCACATAATTATAGGAAATAACGCAATTTCTAGAGATTGGGCAAGCACCAGAAGGCATGAACACTAAGAAGAAACAAATTTTAGCCTTGAAAGAAGCCTCATACACCCTAATCAATGGATTCCTATACAAAATGGGTTTAGATGAAGTACTCTATCGATGTGTGTTAGAACAAAAATAAGAAAACATTATGTATGAAGCACACTATGGACCAACAGGAGGACACTTTCAGTTAGATACAACTACAAATAAAATCCAATAATCAGGACTATGGTGGCCAACACTTTACAAAGACTGTAAAATTTTTATGAGAAAATGTGATTGCTACCAACGTCTAGGTTGACCACTACCTAGTACAGAAATTCCTTTAATATCAGTAAACCCAAGCCTCACATTCGAAATATGGGCTATAGACTTTATAGTTCCATTTCTAGTACCAACAAAAAGGATAGGTGCAAGGTATATCATAACAGCATCTGAATATGTTACTAAATGGGCATAAGCAGAACCCTTTGACACCTATTCTAGCAAGGTAAGTTCTAAGTTCATATATGAAAAGATCATCACTAGGTTTGGCTGCCCTATAACCTTAATCAGTGACCAAGGCTCACACTTCATCAATAAAACAATTACGGCACTGACAGAACAATTCAAAATTGACCATCGACGAAGCACATCTTATCACCCTTAGTCAAATGGCGCAATAGAAGTATTTAACAAAAAATTGACAAAATTTTTAACAAAAATCTGCAATACCAATAAAGATTACTGGGATGAGAAAATCCCCATGGTATTATGGGCGTACAGAACAACATATAAATGTTCGCCTGACCAGCCACCCTTTCGACTAGTCTACGGCCAAGAAGCAGTTGTTCCTTTACATTTTCGACAACAAATGCCGGTAATAGTCAACATATTACATATTAATGTCAAAAAAGAAAGAAAAGATAGATTAATACAATTAACCAAACTACACGAACACCGACTGCTTTCTATACAACATCAAGAAATTCAGAAACAACAACAAAAGGCTTGGCACGATCAAAACATCAAAAACAAGAATTTGTCGATCGGAGACCTTACATTAGTATACAACAGTCAGGTGAAAGGAAAACCTAAAAATCTACACACAGAATGGATGGGACCATATATTATCGAAGAAATCAATGCCAATGGATCGGTTCAACTAAGAACATTACATGGCACAGTATTTCAAAAATTGGTAAATGATGCCTGAATAAAACGATACCAAGATTAAAAAAAAAAGAAAAAAAAAACAGTTTTGTAACCGTTACAAAAACCTATAAAAAGAATAAAACTTAAAACCCCAAAAATCAAGAAAAAATAAAAATGAACCTCGACAGGCATAGTACAACTTTTGACAATAATCAACATTTTTATCATCGACATACCATAGATCGAACATACTTTCATCATCGACAAGAGGACCAAAACATGAAATCAACCGATCATGACTACAGTCAGAGGGAGCGACAGAACTAGAACGTATTAACTCAGCCTTCATTAGAGCTTCCTTCACCATCAAATCCACCATTGATAACACCATTGAAAAGATCACCATTCGCTCTGCCTATAAATACCATGCCAGTTGAAAATCACTTATTGTTTTATCAAGATCTAGAGCAACAGAATTACCAGACCTCGTTGAGCAAACCAACTACCAAGAGAGCCGAACAGACAACCGACAAAATGGCCCCAGAAAAAACCAGAGCCATAAAAGCCAAAATAAAAGAGTTGGAATCTGTTGTAATCCCACTAGTAAAATGATTAAATAACATCAAAAATGAAGAAGTGCAGGAAAGCTCGTGGGGGAAATATTGGATAGAAATCAAAGAATGGGCTTACCGGGGTCAATAAAAAATAATAGAGGAAGTACATAAGGTAAATAATAGTACCATTATGAAATTTATCAATGCACTACTCATGGACAGTTTTGGAGGGACAAAGAAACCATTGTTAAATTCATAATCAGTCGGTACCACAATGGGAAGTTTTACTTCGACACACCGGTGGAAATTTCAGCTGAAACCATATACAAGCTAACGGGACTATCCAATAAAAATGACCTTGTCCCTGTAGGCATCAAGGAAGGGTTAGTCGAAAAACTAACGGGAACACCAACAGGAAAAAAATCAAAGGGAATGATAATAGGGAAAGTCCAAGCTACCACACCCAAAATGGTGGCTAAAATCGTATCCATCGGCCTAATTGTTACAGGACGTGGTATTGACTTGAAGATCGACATGCTGGAAGCAGTCGAACACATAGAAAGCACATGAAAGATATACCGTCGGGTGCAATACATGGCCGACATACTCAATTCTATATGCGAGTAGTGCCAAGAATCATGTACAATAATCAGATTCCCATCACTTCTAATATGGATAACAATGTACAATTTATGTCCAGTTGGGAATAAATACTTCTTGGAGCCGTCTAGGTTTCATATGTGGAATTTTAAGCCATTTTCAATGGCTAGAACCCCAGTAGAACAGGAAGAAAACAAAGTATTCCTAGAGCACTGGTTCCAGAACCTAAAAATCTGAACAGCCAGATGGAGGGTGCTCCAAAACATCTGAAGATGTCTTCCCCCTACAGCACACATCCAACTAGAACTAGACCACATAGCAGTATGGCACATTCAAGGGTCTACATCAAAGGAAAAACCACTCGACTACTATCCAATAGTAGAGGTCTTTACGGAGTTGGCAAGACAGATAAAAACCGATATCCCCATACCAGAAGCTACAAAAGAAAACAATCAAGCTATTATAGAGCCATTAACCAATCAAGAGAAGGAGGAAGAGTATGAAGTCAACCTTCATATTAGTACTTTCACCTCAGGAGACATTCCAAAAGAGGGAACAAAACCCCTCCAAATTGAAAATGCACCGATTGAATAGTAGGTGGTCATACCAATAGAACAACATATTATCATATCGACTCATCAATAGGAGGGAGGAGAAGAATAGATAGAGGAAGAAATTGAATCAGACAATCCAGAGTATGCTATGACAAAATAAAATTTAATAAAAATAGAAAAGGAAGTAGTGGCCTCGAGGAAAAAGAAATCCAATTAGGAAAAAGGGAAGGGGAAGCGTAAAATTATTTTATCATAGTCAGAAGACGAAGAAGAACTACTAGCTATTGCTGTTGACATCATAGAATATGCTGCAACAAATAAAGTATTAGTCGAAACACAAGTCAAGCAGTTCGTCGACTCAGGAGAAAAACAAGGCAGACCAAAGAAGGTAAGGACTGCTACCCCACCTATAATAAATCCTATTGACTTAACCCCAGATTCACTAAGACCGACTCCCACTAGAATAACACAAGAATTAACCCTGACTATATCACCATGATATAATGAGTTAATCCCTGAAACCCTTAAGGAAAATATGGATAAATATGTTGAACTTTTGCAATTTATCAATGACTTACCAAACCTATTCCTTAAATCCCAACAGATCAATACCACCCACAAACTTGTTGAGTCAAGCTCTGCTCGACAAAGACTCATTCCACCAATCATCCAAGTTTCATCACCACCATCAGTCATAGGAATCATAAAATCGTCATACGTTCGCAACCCCAACCCGACGTCCATCGTAGCTACGACCCATATTTCATAATTCACACCAACATTCCAAAACTGTCTAGCCAATGTGGAAGAAAGGGAACCACTTGCCCTAGAAGGTACCTATGCAACCATTGATTCTTAAATCGATGACCTCATGGAATAGGTTGACAATCTTGTCGACCCTCCAATAGAATTCGAAGGATCCATACCAACAAAACTTTTGACCACCCCCATAACCCCGGACCATTCACCATCACCACCACCACCAGAACCAGAGCCTCAGTACAACCCAGACCCTCCATCTTCACCACCAGTAGAAGAACAAACAATCAAAATCCCCACCCTAGACACACAACAAACTAATCCTACCACAGCGGGATTTCATTCAACTGAAGAACAACAAGCTCCACAACAATAAGCAACATCAGTACTGACAGGATCAAAAGTGGTCCATAATTCAAAACATAAGAGCAAGAGGAAAGAGAAGAAGAAAAAATAAGAACAACAAAAACAACAAACACTGACAATTGTCCATCTTCATCAACTTGGATCGACTTATGCAATCAAAACACCAAAGATAAGAGATAGAGAGCCAGATAGACTCCTAGAAGTAGTAACTAAAGAAGCATCAACCAGAAATCAAACAAAGCAAGAAATAATTGAAAAAATGAAAGCAGAACAAGTCGAATTCCTAACCAAATGCAGGACTTTAACACAAACAATGATATGAGGAATGGAAAAGACTGACACCGACAAACCATTGGAAAAAGCATACCAATTGTTTGAAAGTGTCGTGTCGAACCTATAGATGCAGCTGTAGATTAAGAAAGATGAAAAAAAGGAATAAACTTCTATGCTACTAATACAACAATACACGACATTTTATGAAGCACACAAGGTACTACGGGACCACTTAGAAGAGTCTGTTACCATGTAAGAAGTACTATGGAGCTGGTACACCTACTACGGACAAGTATTCCAGCAGACTCGACAAACCAGTGAGCACATCTAGAATTTAGAAAAGAAACAAGGTCGGCACGACAGTATGAGAACAAAAATATAGGACCAGATCATATTAGAAACAACAAAATTAGAAAGGCTAGAAAAACAAGCACATCAGTGGACGGGCCAAGCACTTCCAAGCATGAGAATGCTCAACAAGATCTACCCACAGATGAGAAGATTATTAGATACATAGATGAAAAAGCTTAGTCACTAGGACTTGACTTGGAAAATATTACATATTGTTCCATTCAAGAGAAGATGTCGACTTTGTCAAGCCTCATGACCTTGAACATTGATATCTAGAATGCTCTACATAGTTGGGCAGAGTTTCAAAACCAACTGGCCATCAAGACAGAAGCTATTGTAGAAGTATGTGTGCAGAAACGACTGTCCATTCGTTTACATAGTCCATGAAGACAAATAAAATGCAGTAACTATTTTAGACAGAATAATTTTTGAATACCCTCCCTGTTTCTTTGGGATGAAGAAATATTTTGTTCCTGGGGGAGATGTTGGAGGAGCTAGTTGGTGAGTCAACTAGTTGAGTTAATTAACTAATCGGAGATTAGGTCAGCCTCTAAATCTTGTGTCGGTTGACTGAACTGACAAGTATTTATTCATAACTATTTTGTCAATCATATATAATAGGCTATTGAGCTAATTAAGAGCTGGGTTCAGTTTTGATATATATATGGACCCTCCTTTGATAATATAATATGTTATTCCATTACCTGTTCTTCTCTCTTGTTTCTATATGTGTATATGATTCTTTATGTGTATTATTGGTAACCTTCTATGATCTGTGAGATTACAACATGACTTCATCTTCCAAACAGGGCCGATTTGTACTAAGAGACATAAAAATACATTTTAATAATTCCTTTTTGGGTACTATTGGCCTGACTTACAATGGAGGTTTTACATCAAGACATTACATGACCAATTACATCAATTCCATCCCTAATCAGAGGAACAACATCTCTAGAAGGGAGGTACAAAAATAATATAATAATAAGTATAATAGAATATCTTCCACAGTTATATTATTTCAATAAGATAGAAATGAGTGACTAATATTTTTAGAAACACATTATCACAGATCATTGCAAAACAAGTTAGTGTGCCAAGTAGGGCGACCTAAAAAGTGGCATGTGAATTTTATTCTTTTGAATAAAGGGTTATAGGAATGAAAGTATCCATAATAGAGTCATGGTCAACTTATTCCATCTTCCATATATTTGGTTCTCCTCTCTTCGTCTGTATTTTTGTGAGATGTATCCAAGCCTCCACCACCAAATGACTATACTGAAAATATATATATTCAGGCATAAAATCTTTGTAAATAATATAATCACTCTGTTTTTTCACTTTCTTCAAAAAAGTGTCCCATAACAACTAGGTCACTAATTTGGTACATGAACTCTCCATATTGATAGATTCACACCAACCTACTTTTAATTTGTGTACACCACATTAAATAATATGCCACATTATCTTCATTACCTACGGGTGAAGTGACAACAAATACATCACCTACAACCAAAATTACAAATATTAATCAAATGTATATAGTTGTACAAGTTTGGAAGTTCAAACATTCAATTGAATATTTTAAATTACAAAAACATGTGTACCATATAATGAACCCATTAATGAAATTATGTACCTTCCCTAACCACATCAGAAACTTGATCGTGATCTAGTAATACCACAACCTAACTTTAGTGTGCATCTCTTTCCATGTCAAAATTGGATGTGGACCCTTCATATTAAGAGAGAAATATTTCCATTGTTTCACATACCCATTATTTTTAGATTTATCAAACTTACATCCATATTCATCAATGCAAAAATTTCAAAAGAAATCTTACTTTCTCATTTCAATGGAAAATATGTCACCCATAATTTTTTTACACTGAACATAGTGTAATTTCCTTGTGCCAGATAGTATCACATTTGAAATGCATGGATATATTCTCATCACTAAGGGAAACATTCCAAAATAACCTGATTCAAAATAAATATCATATATGTGGAAATTAAGCCCAAGCTGTAGATCAATTACACTCACAAAATTACTAGTCAAACATGTAAAATTCCACAAAAAGGAGACCGGATATGGAGCATAACACAATACTATATTGAATAAGTGTACATAATCCAACCTCATCAAGTAATATTCCTTCAAAATATATAATTACATCAGATATTCCAAAGAATGAGGATGCTATTCGAATTAGACAAAAAACAAACTTACTAAACTAGTCAAAATCCCCCATAGGTGCATAAATCACTTTCCTAATATGTCAAGATGCTCAAAAATTGGTTGAGTGAGATGTACCAGCTGATAAGTGATGGAAATATATCAGAACCATGCTTTATTATGGATAAAAATAAGGAGGATGAGTAAGGAAAAAACAAGACAATTACTCCTAGACTAACTTTTCCCTTTTGCCTTAAAACTGCTAAAAGCATTGCAACTTTCAGAAAAAGTAGAAATACACTTTTTATATTCTACATAGTTGTCAAAATATTTCCCAGGATGTTTCTAAAGTGCTCCTTAATCCATTTTTATCATTTGTTGACTTCTAGGTGCAAGTGGATGCCAACTAGCATAGTAAGGAATCTAGGAATAAGACAAAAATCATTAATTAATGTCAAATGTGGGTAACAATGGGTTTGATTATTCTAACACCCCCCCTTAAGCCTTAATTTATGTAAACAATCATAAAAATATAGGGCCTAGAAATAAGGCTTAGTCACCCTTAACATACTTCTTGTCGATACAACCAAGGGAAGAGGCAAAAACCCAAGGGGAAAATCCTCCCTTAAACATGGACATAAACCATTTTTTTTGAAATATTGTTATTAATCATTCTTAACCACACAATCAGAAATAATTCGTAGTGATTTGATATTACTAAAGGTCTTCTCACAAAACACCTTGGTGAAGATGTATGCTACTTGCTCTAAAGATGTACAGTAGAGTAGAGCAATGGTACCATCATGCACACGCTTCTTGATATAGTGCATATGGATCTCAATGTGTTTGGTTTGTTGTATTTGAATGGGATCAGTAGAGATTCAAATGGTGCTTTGATTGTCACAATATATGACAGTGGAAGTCTCTGATTTGATCCCACGTTCTCTTAGTATTCCCTGCAACCACAAAAATTGGGTAGTTACATTTACAGCTCCTCTATACTCTTTCTCTGTAGATGAGAGTGTTATGGCACTCTGCTTCTTACTTGACCAGTTGATTGATCCATATGCAATCATGCACAAATAATCAAGTATACTTTCGATCTATGTTGTCACCTTCCCAATCACTGTCAGTAAATCCAGTTAGTTCTAAGTCAGATTTTGCTGCATAAACAATCCCATGGGTTCTTGTTCCTTGAACAAAGTTTAGAATTCTTTTAGCTGCTTTTCAATGGATTTCATGAGGCTGATACATGTGTCTATAAGCCACACTTACTGCACAATATATGTTATGTCGAGTATGTTTAAGATAAAGAAAACACCTAATCAACTTCCTATACAGTGTATTATTTACCAAAGGAGAAGAACTTGCTTCTTCAAGCTTAACTTCAGAAAGAAATGGAGTCTTTCTTGGCTTGAAATCCTTCATGCTGAACTTTCTAAGAAGATATGAAGCATACTTGGACTGATGAAATTTTATTCCATGTGAGGATTGAGAAATTGTGAGACCCAAGAATTGACTCAACAATCCCAAATATGTCATGGAAAAGGCATGGTTTAGTGCATCCTTCAAGGAGGAAATATCTTTCTTTGAACTTCCTGTTATCAATAGGTCATACAAATACAAAAAATAATCATTAAAGAACCATGTATTAGCTTCAAATAGACATTCGTATCAGGTTTTCATCGAACAAAATTCTGTGACAACAGTAAGCCATCAATCTTGGCATACCAAGCCCTAGGGGCTTTCTTTATCCCATACAATGATTTATTTAAAATACAAAATAAAGATGGATTAGACACAAACCTTCAGGTTTCTACATATAAATCTATTCTTTCATATCTCCATGTATAAATGCACACTTCACATCCATGTGATGCACCTCCCATTGCCTTGAAGCTGTAATGGCCAAAGCTAGCCTTATGGAGTCCATCTTTTCCACTGGTGCAAAGGTCTCATTGTAATCAATACCTTGAAATTGTGAGTAGCCATTAGCTACCAATATTTACTTATATTTCAAAGGTGAACCATCAGAAACAAATTTGGTTTTATAAACCCACTTACACTTTACTAGATTTTTGCTTGGGGGTGATTAACTAGTTCCCATGTGTCATTCTTATGGAGCAAGATGTATTCTTCCTTCATGGTTGTTTTCCATATTGGATCATCTGATGCATATTAATTTGTCTAAGGGTCATAATGAACCATCAAATAAAATTTCTCAGCAAATAATGGATCTTTCATAGAAAGGGCACTCTCAAATTGAGATCTAGTCCTCCTAGCGTCACTAGGATTCCCAGCTAGTTCCCCAACTGCATGAATGGTCCTTGCTGCCCATTTTGGTCTTGTAGTTATGTTAGGATATGAAATTAAATATTCATTATCAGACATATCAGAATCATAAAACTCATTAGTCTCTTCACTTACAATCAGTGGCTGTGGTGATGAAGAGGACTCTCCAAATTCTACTGCTGCTAAAGGCTCTTCTTCAAACTGAACACTCCTTTCAATAAAGGATTTTTGAGTGCTCAAGTTGATCAGATTGTACCATTTTCAATCTTTAGAATACCCAACAAATAGGTGTTAGTATTTATAATCTTTCTTGAAAAAACTGTCTATTAGATTATTTTAGCCTAACTTAGGATTCTTTTATTAATTATTGGGTCCACTAGTACCATTGGGTCCACTTGGCCTAATGGGGCCACATGTACCAATTACTAGAGTGTGGGGAACACCAATAGAGGATAAATGATACTAACTACACTTTCATGCATCATTTTAGGTGCATCCTAGGCCAATCCATATAGGAGCCACCAGGAGTCTCAAAACCAACCTCCCCGAGTTGCTAGGAGTTGGTTACTAGTTAAGCTTAGTTATTCCTTAGTTACATTCAGTTAGTTCACTTTCATTTCAGTTATTGCTAGTTATGCATGGTTGCATGTGGGGAAGCACTTTTTCTCACCTACCACTTGCAGTTAGACTAGTTAGACTGATTTTAATTGATTGCTTGACTGGATTAAACATATGGAGTTAACTACGTGGACTTCGATAGTTATTTAGACATATTTAGATAGCAATGCATTCAGATCCAATCACATTTAGTTGGGATTTTTGAATTCATCCCTAATAATCTGAATTCTTTCCTATGTAACACTATTCTAACATCGAATTATGTAATGAATATAATACTGTAATTCTCTGAGCAATACTTGTTTGTTTCCTGTGAGATTTGATTTGTTCAGTTTGTATAATTAATTCCTATTCACTGCATCAATAATTTGGACTGATTACTTGATGATCTAAATGGCACAACAATTTTAACATGGTATCAGAGCTATCTCAAGAAAGCTTGAAGTCTTTCTTCTCTCCATAGAATACCAAAAGTAGTTGGGTTTCCACAGAAGTCCCGCAAGCCTTGCTTCCTCTGAATTTATTCAGAGTGGCGGTGCAGGCGTGACGGACCCTGGAAAAGTTTTCATGTCGAGAGGAAAGGATTTATTCTAACATATTTCAAATGATTTTGGTTTTGCAGTGAAATTTCTATAGGTGCTACGTATCTTGTGTGAATATATTGTCTTTTGCAGTCGAAGAATTATGGATTCTAAACCTTCTACACCTCGGATATTAACACCCTTCAATTATGTTGATTGGAGGGAATATATGCAACTAGACTTGCGCAAGAAGGGATAATTCAGGATAATACTTGGTAGGGAGGCCAAGCCCCATCATCCAGTTGAGAGAAACAAGTTTCTAAACCTCTTAGATGAAGCTTTTGGTAATCTATGTATTCACATATCCAAAGATCTCTTCTTCGACCTTGAAGGTTTGAGGACTCCCAAGGAATCTTGGGATAATCTTAAATACTTGTTTGGAAAGAAATATGAGCTTTGGGGACACATTCTGGAGAACAAGTTGGTAGCCTTACATCCTAGCAGTTTCGAGACCATTCAACAATTCTTTAATAAATTCAATTTTCTTGCACTTCAATGCAGATAGTACAAAATAGAAATAAAGGATGAGAAACATGTGCTCTCCATACTCAGCAAACTAGGCCCTAAGTATTATGTATTTGTCTCAATATTCCATTCCGGAAGGGCTTCCATTCCTAATTGGAATATGCCCTCACTTGATTCCTTTACTGAGTCCTTAACACATGAGAAAGATAATTTTATCCCGATGGGAGTAATCAAGACTTCCAAATATCAAGCCATCTTAGTGACAAACTATACCAAAGCACAATCTAAAGGGAAATCTAAGGGGAAGGAACTTGAAGTAGCTAATTCGAAGCCTAAAGGGAATCATAATAATTCTGAAGGAGCTTCGGGCTCTAAGAAAAAGAAGAAGTTAGAAAAGAAGATGTGTCCATATTGTATGAGGGGTTTTCATCCTGAAGACCCTTGTATGAAGAAACAAGTTGACCAGCTAACTTCTCTCCTCAAGCATAATAACTTTTCTCTCCCACAAAGTGTAAAGAATATTGATGAAGGACCACAACCAGAAGATGATGAAAGGTGCCATACCTTGAAGTCTATCCTTACTTAGTCAACAACATATTTGATTGATTCTAGAGCATCCAACCACATAGTTTCTTCCAAATAATATTTCTCTACCCTCACAATATCAAAAGGGCTTAATGTTCACATGGGAGATGATTCCCAAATTCTAGTAGAAGGAAGGGGATTAGTCAAAGAGAAGCATGGAGAGTTCAAAAATGTTCTCTATGTGCCCTCCCTTGCAACTAATTTTTTGTCTTTGTATCAAATGACCCATACAGGCTCTCCCAAGAGAGTTACGTTCGACTCAGATTCAGTTGAGATCACTAAAAAGGCTACTGGACAACTCATAACGAAAGGTATTGCAAATCATTCTACTAAAGATTATGATTTCTCACATATTTTACTTGTCTCACCTCCTACAACTTTATTGTCTCATGACAACAACACCAGTAAGATTTGGCATGAGATATTTGGCCATCTTAATTTCAAATATCTTCAGCAACTCCACAATGATAAAATGGTTGAAGGTTTTCCTCTCCTCCAAATTTTCGATGGAGTATGTTCTGGTTGCTTGGTAGGTAAGAATCCAGAGAGGAGGTATGAAGTTGGGAAGGCACATAGAGATGCCTCTATACTTGATTTGATACATAGTGATGTGGCTATACCTATGCCCACAAACTCCATTAATGGTTGTAGGTATTTCCTCAACTTTATTGATGATTGTTCTAGGTATTGTTGGGTTTACTTTATGAAACAAAAATATGAAATTTTTGAGACTTTTAACATTTTAAAAGCTACAGTTGAGAATAGTTTTAGTAAGAAAATCAAGGCCATAAGATATGATAAAGGAGGAGAGTACATCAAAAGATACTTTCAGTATTTTTGTGAATCATAGGGGATTCAAATGGAACACTCAGTTCCATATACACCACAATAGAATGGTGTGGCTGAGAGGAAGAACAGATCACGAAAGGAGATGGAAACATGTCTTCTCCATGGTAATAAACTCCCTCCTTCTCTTTGGGCAGAAGTTGTAAACTATGATTCATATTTGCAGAACATAGTGCCTCATAAATCAGTGGTTGGGGCCACTCCATTCAAAGCACTACATGGGAATAATCCCAATGTCTATCATTTGAGAGTTTTTGGTTCCAAATCTTGGGCCAAAATACCCACTGATAAGAGGAAAGACTTAAAATCCCAAAGTAGTCAATGCATTCTGCTGGGATATGCAGAAGATGGAAAATCATACAAGTTGATGGAGCTTACAACCAGGTAATGATTCATTGAGAAGAGTGTTTAGTTTGAAGAAGATCAGTTGTATGATGGACCACCATCTGAAGCAAAAGAAGGTATAAATCCTCTTCTGGTACCTTTTGATGATGATGATTTTTTATATGTTTCAGATTCAGATGAAGAGGATCAAATCCAACACGATCCTATTATTGAGACTGAATCTCATGAGATTCTAGATCCGGATCCAATATCCATTCCAAATCAAAAGCCTAAGACTAGATGGGATCAAAAGCTTACTGATGCAGCTGGAAATGGTGTTGGAAATCCTGAAGATAGTAGAAGAAGTAGGTCCCAATATTAGAATAAACCTGTGGATCTTTCCCTCATAGATTCTCTCCTTATAGAGTGGTGAAACAATATTCCAGGAAAGTTCTATATGATGAGAGTGAATGATCAACCACTTGGTCCACAAAAGTAGAAAATTGATCATTCTTCACCTCTTCCATCCAGAAGAAACACACAGATTCATCAGTTCAAAAGGACATTGAGAGGTTCACATGCATAGCTTCAGGATGTTGCTGCACAAAAGAACGATGATCCTGCATAGTGCTGCAATTTACAACAGTATTTTTGACAAGTTATTTTTCTAAGGAGGAAGCTTCTTTCTTCTAAAGAAAACTTGTATTTACTTGTTTCCTTCTTATTTTGAGAGGATGTTTTTACCATGAGGTTTTCCCCTATTTCCTCGATTTATTAAGCAACATTTTTTATCTTTTAGATTCTATATGGGTGACTTTTGGCCTTGTTTCCAGGGCTCATGGTTTTCCAAGTTAGGATTCAGGGGGGGTGTTAGGATTTATAATCCTCCCTTGACTGAACTGTCTATTAGATTATTTTAGCCTAAATTAGGAGTCTTTTATTGATTATTGGGTCCACTAATACCATTGGGTCTAGTTGGACTAATAGGGCCACATGTACCAGTTACTATAGTGTGGGGAACAACGATAGAGGATAACTGAGACCAATTGCACTTGCATGCATCATTTTAGGTGCCTCCTAGGAAAAGCCCTACATTTTAGGAGCGAATGGGAGTCTCGACACCAACCTCCTTCAGTTGCTTGGATTTGGTTACTTGTTAAGCTTAGTTATTCCTTTTCTCACCTACCACTTGCTGTTAGACTAGTTAGACTGATTTTAACTGATTGCTTGACTGGATTGGACATCTGGAGTTAGATACTTGGACTTTGATAGTGATTTAGACATATTTAGTTATCCATGTAGTCAGATATAGTCACATATAGTTGGGATATTTGAATTCATACCCAAGGATTCAAATTCTTTCCTACGTAACACTATTGTAACATCATATTATGTAATGAAGATAATAGTGTAATTATCTGAGCATTATTTGTCTGTTTCCTGTGAGATTTGATTTTTTCAGTTTGTATAATTCATTCCTATTAAATGCATCAATAATTTGCACTCATTGCCTGATGATATAAATGGCACAATAATTTTAACAATAGGCACTCTTGGCTTTGGGGTTGCAAATCCTTCCTCTTTTCAGTTGGAATTCTAGCCCAAGCATTTGAGCCAAAAATCCTGAAATGGGTCACATCTGGATTGTGCCCACTCCAATATTCGAAAGGAGTGATTCCATCAAGTTTATTTTGAGGAAAAATATTTTTTATATAGGATGCACATTTGATTGCTTCAACCCAATAATTTGGTGGAAAATTTTTAGACTGCATAATACAAGTTGCCATTTCTTGAGTGCTCTATTCTTCCTCTCAGCAACACCATTTTGCTGAGGTGTGTAAGGAATAGAATGTTGCATATGGATACCTACATATTCACAATAATGGGTGAACTCAAAATTGAAATACTCACCACCATTATAATATATGATGATCTTCAGTCTCCTTCCAGAATATTTCTCAACGTTTAAGGGTCAAAAGACCCTAAAGTGGTCAAAAACTTTAGACTTGTGTTTTAGGAAGTAGACCCAACAGTACCTGGAAAAGTCATATATGAAGGTTAGGACATATTTATATTGAATCATAGAAATATGATGGAATGGAATAGAAATGTCACTATGGATTAACTCAAGGGCTGCAAAGGTTCTTTCATGATTAGCTCTCTCATACTTGTGCTCTGGGCGTTTTCCTAGGAAGCAACCTTGGAAGACTCCCTTAAAAAACTAGATATTGGTAACCCTATGACCATGTCTTTGACACTCAAATATGAAATATACTTGTAGTTAAGATGGCCAAATATCTCATGCCAAATATTTCTTGCTTCATTAGCATGAGTGAGAAGATCATAGGGGTTTGAGAAAGGTAGGAAATGGGAAAACTTGTATACCTTCAAATTGTGATCCACAACACCTTTTGCTATGAATCTACCTTTAGAAATATCTGAGATTTCTTAGGAGACCCAATGTGGTTCATTTGATACACTGACAAGAGGTTAGTATCAAGACCTGGTACATACAATACATCATTGAAACAACCACGGTCAAGATTAATCCTACCCTTCCCCATACTATTAGTAACAGACTCATCTCCAAAAAAAATTTTGGACCTTTCAAATAATCAAGAGAGGAGAAATTATCTCTTGTCAAAACCATGTGTCTAGAAGCTCCAAAATCAATGATGAAGGTGAATGATCTTGAAGTGATGGAAACCAAGGAATGTACTCTCTCATTGTCATCTGAATTTGATCCTCCTTCCCTCTTCTTTGCGCATTCAGGAAGGGAGATGTTGTTCTTATCTAGGATTTAGGTAAACATTTCAATTTTATTTTTCATAGAAGAGATCTCAGGATGATATCCCTTACTATAGTATGTGCACTTGCTCATTTCACCTTTGTTCTTATTCTTCTAGAAGTTATTCTTGGATCCTCAGGGCTCCTCTTGAGAATTTGGCTTCTCTCTCTTTTGTTTAGGTGGGTTCTTTGAATTGGATTTCTTCTTACCTTTGGAATCCACCCTCGAATATCCTGCAACCAAATCTTGGTCTTTGGAAGGTTTGATGGTGCCCACCATTACCAATTTATCTTTCTCCTGAGTGAGGGATTCCATGAAGTCATCAAGATTACGCATCTTCCAGGATCGTGCTATCAATTTGGTGGCATAGAAGGTAAAAAAAACACTAAGTAGTCAGGACCAAGATTTGAAAGTATGGTCAAGACTATTTTCTCTTCCTTCTTTTTGATTCCACACTGTTATAACTACAGAACTAGGGCCTTAAACTTGGAAAAGTAGACTTGCAAGGATTCAAAGCTGATGGGACTCAATGATATCATCTCATTATTGAGTTGATGTTCTATGATCTCAGATATATTTCCAAATAGATTCTTAAGCTTCTCCCAAACCTCATTTGGTGATGTCAATCCATCAAGATGGAAGAAGAGATCTCTTCAAATGATCAAGCACAAAATACCATAGGCCTCATCCCTCCTATTGTGCCATTTAATTTTCTCTGAAGTTGCATTGGGATATGCCTTAGTTTCCATGGTAACCCTATAGAGGCCTTTATGCCTCAAAAAAATCTCCATCTCATCTTTCCATTTGAATAAAATGAATGTAGTGAAGATGATCCTTTGAGATTGGTCCATATCTCAGAAACCGTGTTCTTCAACCAATAGAATGTGCTCCCAGTTAGTGATTTTGAACCTCAAATAGAAATATATAAGGATATAAATCAATATATCAAGGCTCTGATACCATGTGGAAATTAATCCAAAGATTTAGATCAATTACACTCACAAAATTACTAGTCAAACATGCAAAATTCCACAAAAAGGAGACTGAATATGGATCATAACACAATACTGTATTGAATAAGTGTACATCAGAAAACCACATCAATTAATAGGCTATCCAAATATATAATTACATCAGATATTCTAAAGCATAAGGATTCTATTCGAATTGGACAAAAAGAAGGCTTACTAAACTAGTCAAAATCCCCCATAGGTGCATAAATCACTTTCCTAATCTGTCAAGATGCTCACGAATTGGATGAGTGAGATGTACCAGATGATAAGTGATGGAAATATATCAGATCCATTCTTTTGGATGGAGAAAAATAAGGAGTATGAGTAAGGAAAAAAAGAAGACAGTTACTCCTAGACTAGCTTTTCTCCTTTTCCTTAAAACTGCTAAAAGCAAGGAAAATTTTAGAAAAAGAAGAACTACACTTTTTATATTTTGGAATTACTGCATAGTTGTTATAATATCTCCCATGATGTTTCTAAATTTCTCCTTAAGATAGTTTTAGCACTTGTTGACTTCTAGGTGCAAGTGGATGCCAACTAGCATAGTAAGGAATCTAGGAATAAGAAAACAATGATTAATTGATGTCAAATATGGGTACCTATGGGTTTGATTATTATAAAAATATATATAATTTTTCAACTAATCTGGTGTTCCAAAATATATTCAAAATGTGAGGTTCAATTTCAAACCATAGTATCTTACCTACACACCAACATTGATTGTTCGTGACCTTCATGCCCCAAATTTAGTTTGCACCAATCAACTACTTTGGAATATTATTTAAGTTGGGTTGTACCATTACTCATCTGGTACCTATTAAGTGTTCATTTTAAATAAGCACTTATTTATGATGTTCACCATTTCCATGCTTTATTTTAGAAAAGATCCAAGTATGTTGAACTCTTATGTCTTAATGAAGATGACTCAACTGATGAAAAGAGAGTTCTGATTTGAACTTACCCACACACCCACCTAACCAAATATAGTTTTTTTGTAAATATTAACCCATTATTTTTGAATGAATCATAAATCAAACCAAAGAATTGTTGAATGAATAATGTGTCATTCTCACGGTGATCACTAACATAAAAATGGTACTCCTTAATCACATTGCATGATTGAAGAGTGATATACTTACAATCAATACTCACATGGAAATGTCTATACAATACATGTACAAATATATACACTTGGTCAGAGTGATAGTACTTACTCTATATCTCTCTCTAAGAGAAAATGTGTAATTCTCTACAAAGTCTACCACTGATAATATTGTGCCTAGATTGTTAAGTTTTCTTAATTTCTTAGATGATATTCTAAAACAATTTACAATTGTAGGATCACTGAAATAACAACAAGTATAGTCACACAAGAGAATACAAATATTTAACCTAGGAAACTGTTGTATCTCACAGATCACATAGGGTTACCAATAATACACATAGAAACATATAATCATAATAGATACAAGAGACATAATTGTAAGGTAGAATAACAATTGTATTAATAAGTCACATGAGGGTCCATACATACATAAAAATAAACTGAATTCTCATCTGGCTCAATAGCCTAATATATATGATTACAAACGGTTACAAGTAACTACCTGTTAGTTCAGTCAACCGGAACAACTTTATGCGGCTGACCTAATCTCTGATTAGTCAGCTACTCGACTAGTCGGTTCACCGACTAGCTCCTCCAACATCTCCCCTAGGAACAAAATATTTCTTCATCCCAAAGAAACAAGGGAGGAAATCAACATTGCGCTGTATGAGGTAGTTACTTCTACTTTGGTTTGGCTTCATGGACCATGTAGTCAAATGGTTGGTCATTTCTGCACACATACTTCCACAATGGCTTCTGCTGTAATGTCCAGTTGGTGCTGAAACTTTGTCCAATTCTGTAACACTTTTTGGATATCGATAGTAAAGGTTGTGATGCTTGACAGATTCGACATTTTCTCTTGGAGAGAAATATCTGTGATGCTTTCCATGTCGGGCCCCATAAATTGAGACTTTTCTTTTGTTGTGTCCAATAGTCTCTTGATCTATGGGCAGATTGTGTCCAGTATGTCGAGGCTTGGTAGTGCTTGTTGTACCCACTAATGTGCTTGTTTTTCTAGTTTCTATAATTTGGCTATTTCTAATACAATCTGGTCTTGTATTTTACTCCTCATTGTTTCTTTAAGGCCTCTCCTCTTTTCTAGTGCTTGGATTTGCTTACAAGTTTGGCGGGTCTGCTAAAATACTTGCCCATAGTAGGTGTGCAAATTATGGATTACTTCTTCTGTAATGATGGATTCTTCTAAGTGGTCTTGCAATACCTTTTGAGCTTTAGAGAACGATGTGTACTGCTGCCTTAGTAATATGTATGTTTCCTCTTTTTGATCTTCTTTTGTAAGTTGTAGTTGTGTTTGTAGGGTCGACACCACACTTTTAAATAGCTGACATGATTTTTCTAGTGGTTTGTCGGTGTTGGCTTCTAATGGTCCCGGTATAACCGTTTTAATTAAATTTATGCAATTTGACAGAAATTAAATTTTCTCTTTCTTAGTGTTGTCGAGATGCTCTTTTCTGGTGTGGCTTCTTGTTGTTGCTTCTGTGGCGAGGGTCTCTAAGAGATGTCCCAACTCTCAATCTCTCAATTTCACTGTGTCGATTGTAGTAGTCAATCCTAGTTGGTTGAGGTGGATCATTGTCGGTCTTTGTTCTTTGTGGTGTTCCTTTTTCTTTTTATCTTTTCTCTTCCTTTTGTATCTTTGCTGGTTTCTGAGATGTTGTTTTCATCTTTTTGGCTGCCAGATGTTTTGCATCTAGTGTTTTAAAGAAAGATAATAATTGTGCCTTAATGTCTATTTTGGATGCTTGGGGAGTTCTCTCGATATAATTCATATACCAATTCAATGCTCTTTTTCGTAAAGCACCAACGAACTATGCTGTTTGTCACTCTTCAATCGTAACTTGATTTTCCTCCCATATTGAGTCATAGATGAACCAGTGTTGTCTAGGGTATTCATCACCCTCATAGAGGGGAATATGTGCTGATCCATGACCCATGTCGATGTCGCTATCTCCTCCAGGAGGTGGTGGTGGTGGGATACTCTGCGTATCACTTTGTTCACAGCTTTTGTCGACGGAACTATCGTTCCTGTTAGTCGTTTTGTTTGTCATTTCTTCTTCGACAAGTGGTCGGTTCAAGTTGAATCCTTCTGTCGATGTCCAACTGCATTGATGTGTCTGCAGGTCTGGTTGTTCTAGATTTTGCAATGATGTGTTTAGAAGGGGGGGTGCTCCTTCATGTGTTGGGTAGAGCAAGTGGATACTTCGGTTGGAAAGGTATTCCTGAAGTATTATCCAATTTCCTTCCTCTGGTCGATGGATTACTAAATAATCAACCTCATTTACTTCGTCATCTAGTCAAATCCATATACTGAACTCACTAGCTCTTAGTCGCAGGTCGTCTTTGGCAATGGCTTGAATTCAGGTACTTGGATCCGTTGGAGACAGAGGTATTACCTCCTAGGGAATTTCTAGTTGGAGAGATTCTCACTGCTCTATCCCAAGTCTTCTTCCATGGGTGATGCCTCTTCATCCACACCTTCTTCCTATCGGTCATGACCCGACTCTAGTGGATTTATTTCTTGTTCCGTCACCCTAGTGGTAATTATTCTTTGTAGTGCTATAGAATTCTCTCTTATTTCTTCCCTTGTTTTCAGTCTCTTCTCCCTTTCTAACCTCTACAAATCCGAAGTACTTTTGTGTGTCACTGTCCATTTGATTTCCTTCTTAGGTTGATTTTTCATTGCTAGTGATGGTATTTTCTCTAGTCGACTAGAATCCTTTTTACTTTACCCCGACACATGACCAAATACCCCCCGATAGCCTACCTGATGCTTTAGAAAGCTCATATAGTTCTATTTATTTGCTTAGGAAGTACTGCCACTCCCTTTCTGCAATAAATTTTTCCCACTTCTTCTATTTATCCGCCCAGTTAGAATTTGGTGGCGGTTCGTGTAGTGATGGACGAGGCTCTACAATATGGCCCACTCCCTTCTCATTTAGGAATATGAACAAAAGGGTCAGTAAGGAGAAAAGGAATTGCTTGGTGAGGTATGTATAAAACCTTTTCTAAATGCTTTCGATCGAAACTCTTTCCTCCAAGGCTTGTTCTTGGCAGAATTCCTCTGTGATATTTTTAAACCACTCCGACAAGTTTGTTCACCTACCTTGAATCAGTTTCTCTAGTAGCTCTTGGTATTTAGTTGCTACCATCTTTTTCATTCAGAAGTTTTTTCAAAATTTGAGGTACCGAATCTACAAACTTCTCATGTGTTTCAGTGTAGAATTTCTCCTTCGCCTGAGTAATGGTCAATCTATTTCTCCTTGCATAGTTCTGCAAACAATTTTATATCTAATGCTCCCACCAATTCTTAATCTCTTACTCTGATATCATCTGCTTATGGTCATTACGTCCATATATGTACTACCGAAAATAGAACCACCGGAAATAGAACCAATGTTGTAATCTCACAGATCACATAGAGTTACCAATAATAAACATAGAAACATATAATCATAACAGATACAAGAGACAGAATGGTAAGGTAGAATAACAGTTGTATTAATAAGTCACATGATGTTCCATACATACATAAAACTGAACTAAATTCTCATCTGGCTCAATAGCCTAATATATATGATTACAAACGGTTACAAGTAACTACCTGTCCGTTCAGTCAACCGACGCGACTTTATGCGGCCGACCTAATCTCCGATTAGTCGGCTACTCAACTATTCGGTTCACCGACTAGCTCCTCCAACAGAAACCCTCGTGGGGGAGAAAACTTGACAAAAATATCTCAATATATAGCTCAACCAAAACAATGTAAAAATCCAAGACAACTTCTTCTCTCTCTTTCGGGCGCACTTCTTCTTCTCCCTCTTGCAAACTTGCCTGAGTGAAGTGATTGCAAATGAAGGAGGAGCCTCCCTATTTATATTTGATACTTGAATTGACCTAAAACCTAACGGGGATGAATTGTCTACCTAGTAGGGAAGAATTAGTTAGTAGGACACCAAAATATCATTTATTACATTGAATCACGGGTACTATTTATTTGACTTACAACCGAAGGTTTACATTGATTATTTTAATGAATCTTACATGACCAATTACATCATCTACATCTCTTGAAGGAGGAATACAAGAAGTACAACTGGAATATCTTCTGAAGTTACAATATTCTAACACTCCCTCTTAACTAGGAAGTTATTCTATACCAGCAATAACCACTACCACCAATTTACATCTTATTGGCAAGACTCTATATGTCATTAGAAGTTTTGGAACATCATAACAATATTATTATGTGAATACTGGATATTCTTCTGCAACATCAGTATGTGGATACCAAATCATCTTTTGAAATATCAATATGTAAATACTAAATTATCTTATGCCATATCAGTACATAATAGAATTTGAGCTCAAAATATGATGGATTCCATGTTTGAAATTCGACAGACACCTTTCTGTTATTCGACAACATCAATTTTTTTGTCGTCGGTGGCATATTGTCAGATATTTGACCACATGCCAAACCCCGTCGACTTTTCGATGTACTATGCTAAGGTCGTTCACCACTAATTCTTTGAATTTCTGACTCCCAGGTTGTCGAATATCCGACTTCTCCTTGTCGAAGGTGAGCCAGTTCCTTTGTAATTTTTCGGGCTTATAATGTCGAATGTTATATGAAATTATTGTCGGATTTCTGATGCCAAGCTGTTGAATTTGCGACGGACATTGTGTCGGATTATCGACTATCAATTGTCGAATTTGCGACGACCATTTTGTCGGATTGTCGACGACGATGTGTTGAATTTTTGTCTTTACCTTGTTGTTTGTGTGACACCCAGTAGGTCATATTTTCGAGACTGATGGGGTTGAAGTTGTGACAATATCAAGTCATTTTTTCGACGAGCCTAGTGTAATATTTGACAATGTCTCATTGGATGTCTCCTGTTAGAGATATGGAGACCTCATTGGATGAGGGACATAGGTTTTCGGATAACCGACGAGCTATTGTATAGTTAAAAAAAAAAATATTTTTGGTATTCATAATGGGGTGCATATGCATAGGGTTAGGTCTCCATGGGAGTGATGTATCTACACCAAAATACTATACATAGAGGATTTCAATAGATAGAAGAGTTGAGTATTACTAACATTAAATGCAACTGCATTTAGGTTGAGCCATAACATGATTTTAATGCTACACAACCACACTCAATCAATCACGACACATTTATGGTGATTAAATTCATTGTAAAGAAAATGTCTTGTCCTACATTAGTGATAAGATTTATATAGGATTTTCCAAGTATTTAGGTCAAATAGGTGAGGATTAAAAGATAAATTATTATGATTGCACACACTTCAAACAAATTTGATCCCAAGAAAATTGGTTAAAGAAGGTCTTTACGGATTGTGTTTTGGAAAACGTTTGCATCATTGGAATGCACAAGGTTGAAGAATTACAAGATTTTTATAGTCAACTTTGTATTAGTCAAAGATGCAAAGTTTGTAAAGGATTATCATTTTGGAAGAATGGATCCAAGGACTATAGGTTGATACTTATAGATAACTCAAATTGGTATTAATAATTTGAGCAAGGTTTAGTCAAGGAGAAGCAAGACTGATTAAAGGGGTCTTCCAGATCAATTATTGGAACATGAGGGTAATTCTACCATGAACATTTCTAGTGGAAGGTGGGTAAATAATGAGAATAAATACCCATAGGAATGATTCGAGAGGGGAGAAGGCCCCTATTATGGATGTCCAAAACCCAATCTTCCCAAACAAGAGATTTGACACAGGAGTGCATGTTCATAAGGAGGGACATTTCAAGGAAATGTAAAGAAAGTACACTTACTGTATTGTGATATCCACCAATGGATTCTATGCTCGATTTTTTGCTAAATAAATAATCAAAATTAAAAGGGGGAAATACAAAGGTTTTGATGTAATTAAAGCCCTTGTTCAAATCCAACATTACTAACTATTACATGTCCCATGTTTTGGAAACTCTCTGGTGGTGAGAAAGTGTGCAAGGTTTTTAATGTCATAGACATATTATAGGGGGATTTGGATGGATATGAAAAGCCCCATTAATGTAGGGTATATCCATGCTATTGCATAAATCTCACATGATGGGTAGAAACCCACTAATGCAATCTTGGTTCTCATTCCAATATCAAAAGATTGAGTTATTAAAGAGGAGAAAATGGACCTATGCTTGAAATATGACATGAAAGTCAAAAAATGAGGCTATGGTATAGCCTCTATAAATAATATGTTGGTTAGCATAGACAAAAAATACTATCTATGAGGGTGTTACAAACCTACCAGAAGGGAAAGTGTTCAAAATAGGCAGTATATATGGTCAACATTTGGTTGGGTAAAGTTGAAATGCATGATATATCTCCCTAATGAGATCTTGCAGAATTTATAGGATTCATAGGATTGGAAATGAGATTTCACTGAGAGATTGTTGTTATTGTTTGTGTTCTCATAGTGGGTGAAACTACTAGGTGTTCAATTTTCATGCTAGAATACGAAAACCAATTTTATTGCAACTATGGCTCAATCCCCTTCTTGTTCATTGAACAACATACCACAATTCAATATTGATATTTTGTTCGAAATATATTATTGGTCCATGTATGATTCCATTATGTAAACTACTAGGATCCCTGCTGATAGTATTGAGATGCATGGTCGATAGTTTCATTTTTAAGTGAAACGATGGCTATTGGATGGTAGTGTGAGTATGTAGGCACGGATTAAAACCTTGGTTTTGATTCCCACTCTCATCAAGTGACACTTAAAGATATGGGCCCAAGTGGTCAAATATTAGAAAAAGAAGCAAGGAAAGAAATCATTATTGGAATTAGGTGTAGAAAAGCAATGTGGCATAGGAAATAAACGTTGACTCAGTGTGGAGAAGGGAGATGGATTAGAGTCTACTGAGTTGAATGACTCATAGATGTGGAGGATAAATGATTTAATCATTATCCATGGTAGTTCCTATGCTAAGGTGATGGAACTAGCTATGAAACCCCCTTCTCCCATTACAACCACATTTGGTATTCAAGCAATATACAACCTATCGACATCCACATAGGACAAGGGCACTCACACTTCCATAGAAGAGTAGGAATCAATCCTATAATATAGTGGAAATATCATGTTAGTTAAAAAAAAAAAATGGTATTCAGCAAGGGCGGGTTGTAAATATTTTTTGGTATTCTAACAAGCAACAATAATCTATACCTTATATTAGAAGGTCTAACCCTTCAACTTGGGTATTCGTCAGTTTTTCTTTCTTGACCATTATCATTCCTTGGGAAGCTAATTCCAAAAAATGGTCAAAATTAATTGACATTGCTAAGGGTTGATTAACTCATAATTAAATATGGGAAACACTAAAATATTCTTATTTTCCATCTTAGCCTCTTTAGGCTCCTTTCTTCTCCTCTCTTGGATTCATAACTCCTTTATATTCCATTTTATCACTTTGGTGTGTTTATTATATGACCAAAATGTACTTGTGTACAAAACCAAAGTATAGTATGGGAACTGTTCACTGTATGGTGATCACTTAGTGTATGAACTCTAAAATCACATATGTATAGGATTCTAGCAAAGTTTCATTGGAAATATGCATCCATAATCTAGGGTCAAAATTATAGTATTACATAGTTTGTATGGATATTTTTGGCAATGGGGCCACTGGCTAATAATTTTATCAATTTTATGATTATCTAAATTACTTTCATTATTATGTAGGTTTCCTTTTTTTATTTTTCAATATGCTCATAATATTGAAGGGTAATTAACATAAGATGGTAACACATGATGTTTGTCTTTTTCCTTCTTGCATCTCAACTAATTCTAGGATGGGTCGTGGATTACGGGATATATCCTTCCTCTTATTGGGTCAAGAGAGAACAAGCTCATTTGGTTTTGGTTTTCTAAATAGAATTAGCACTTTATCAAAATATTTGACATTATTTTCTTATAGCTTATTCATGGAGAGGAATAAATTATTTCTTTGGTTCATTTCCATTTTTGCGATGTTTGGCCACTATCCAAAATCATGTTTGATCACCTTATCAATGAAAATGAATGGATAAGGGTTGGCCTCTATTTGGTATCCTCTTTAAATTATTGGATTGATATAAATATTATCCATGGTGGTCTCAAACTTTAGCCCCTTCTAATAGTGGTTGATCATGTGAATCTATAATCAAAGTTGGTATAGAGTCACCACATTCTCAGTTGCATCAATTGTTAAAGTCCTTTTCATTAAAATTAGTCACAAATAACATTCAAAAGAATATCTTCTAATTCTTATGGTATGGTAATTTACAGAATTCAAAATTTCATTTACCATCCTGGGAAAGTATATCTCTACCCAAATGTATGGGAGGTTGGGATCTCAAGTGTTTGGACTGATTCAATCATGATCTGCGTGCTAAAAGACTTTGGAGGAGTCTTTTTGGAGATGATTTCCTATACAAATATTACTTTTTATTTGATACTTGTATCTACAACAAATATTTTCGTAGAAGCTACTTATAAGTAGTTTACTGAGGCATGAGGTCATGGGATGGACAAGGCAGTCGACGAAGAGTTGATCAAGATTTCAAAGGTATATTTAGAATAAGGTATACTTTTTTATATGGATATAGACATAAGGAATATTAATAGGACTATGATTTTTCATGCCCAAACACATGATTTTTACAAAACTAATAGGCAGCGTAGCTAAAATCCTTTAAACATTCCTTTTGTTTAGGTATTGAATCAAAGTTGGAAGGGGAAAAGATTGATTATGATGGTAAGTTATTATCCAATGAAAATATTGTTGTTTACCCTAATTGAAGGAGTTAGTTTGATCCCAAAGAAAACACGACAGTATGAATGTAGCTTTATATGAGGCAATGAATAGGTATATTTTAATGGATTTCCAACAGTAAGGTTTTGTGTGAGGAATTCATGTGTGAAATCCATTATTGAAGGAATGGTATATCATGGAATGTAATAAATTATCTGGATCCTATGGCATCCTATCTCTTTCCCTTTGATTTCGACATATGAATGAATCCATAATACAATTCATGGCCTACTGAGGCTTTGTGCACATACTGAGTCTTTATGCCCAGTTACCACAAAAGCATCATGGAGGTTACAAAGAAGCAAATCTCACCCAATTTTAAGGAGAGGTATATTCACATAGGTCAAAAAAAAATTTGGGAAAAAAAATTTACAATGCAAATATTACACAAAAGTTTGAAGATACTCCAACCCTTCTGCCATTCCCATGAAAATCCATAGCCTCTAGTTCCAAGTTAGAAATTAAATCCCCAACACATGACCTTGTGACATGGATCCAGTTTCCGAGCTACCCATTTTCCATGAACTCAAAGACAATATACAAGTCTTGGTTTAAAATATTAATTTTTAAGCCTAAACTTTAAGATCCAATAAAAGTAAAAATTCATCATTTAGTGTTCTCGATATATTTAAGGTATTTGGGGAATTTAATATGACAGATAAAGCATTGTGACAATCATTAAACTTAGCCTTAACCCTGCCCTTGACTATTGTCCTATCTAATACTCATAACTCATGAACAATATCCTATCTATAACATTGGGTAGATTACCAATAATAGACGTGATAAAGGAAAGCATCTGAACCTCAGCGTCCTCTTTGACAGAGGTCCCAACACAGTAAAATCCAGTTAGAAGTCCACAAAAAAACCAAAAATCATGCCAACCTAGAATAGGGTATCATGGACAATGGAACAAATAAGAAATAAACATTACAGAAAAATTAGAAAACAACAAAATTAAAAGCACTTTATCCATTTGAGGACTAAGCCAAGGGAAAAAATCCTTTCATTCATTAAAAAAACACTACCAATTCCCATGAAGTGAAAGAAGAGAAGTAATGTGCATACCTTGGAAGCTTCAACACATTTGTTATCTATGAATTTGAGATGGAGGTGCAGTTTGGCATGATTAAATATCATCTTTTATTTTTTTTGCAAGAAGTATATTCTATACTTGTGATTTTTAAGGACCTTCATGACCACACCCATCATTCTCATAAGCATCAACTTCATACCCTGACCAAAACTGAGATAACAAACATAAGTGCAAGAACACAGCGATTACTAGCAGGTGGTAGCCATTCATTCAGATAGGAATCAATTACTCCATCAAGATACCTATAGAAAGTGGGCACTAAAGTAATGAACTTGTTCAATTGTTATTTTACATCAAAAATAAAACATACAAACAAAATAAAATTATAAGAACATATGGTCTGAAGTAAAATTATGTTAGGAAGGGGTCTGAAAAATATTACCAGTCCAACCATGTCACAAAATCCAATGCAACAACAACAAGAACAAAAACACTGGAAATATGCAAGTACAACAGAACAACATGTTTAATTAAAAGACTATTCAAAATATCCATCTATTCAACTATCTAATCCCATTGCCTTGATTTCTTTAAAAACCCTGATCTTTCTTGATATTTCAGTTTCATCTATTATCACTTGCCTACATTGTATCAAATTACAAGAAGAAGAAATATGAATTCATGATGCCCATAAATGGAGGAACATTGTAGCTATTACCTTCTCACCTACCATGTGTTATTCCTTGACCCAATCCTAAACCCACTAAATAAATATTTGAATCATTGCAAAGCTACTACTAAACCTACAAATTTCACCTTTAGCAAATTCCGATTCTTTCTTCCAAGATGATATATTTGTTAGCAATAGGAAAACCATCATGGACATTCTCATTATACTTTCATTTTTTATAAACATGTTAATGTGATTTTTTGTTAACATGAATTATTTGCAAGAATAAGAGATGGAATCTAAACGATAGAAGAAGTTGAAGGATGTAGTTGATGAAGTGAGACTAGGTAGAGAGGAATCAATTGAGCCATAGGTAGACATGGGTACCCTAGGGACATTCTATAGGGATACATGATGCAATATAGATGACGAGCCCAATTATAAATGGGAAAAGTGTATCAAATTTTTACAGAATAAACTTATCCATAATTACCACTTGCTAGTCAAGTGAATATGGATGAAGGATTATATCAAATGATCAGAAATTTAGATGTTCATAAAGTTCCAGTGAGGCCAATGATGCTCCAATGTGATGAATTCATACCTTGGTTGATTAGTCATGCAAACAACAATAACAAGATGATAAGATATATAATAGGGAATATCATTTCCTCTTTCCAACCTTATCGCCTATATATCTATTATAAGTTCCCTAACCTTACTAAAGAATGGTCTTACAATTTACCATTAACTATCACAATCCCATTAATAATTGGTGGATCAATAAAAAAAATTAGAACTAGGATATTAGGAATGCATCGTACAAATCATATGAGAACTCCTTGCGAGATTATTATCACGCATTGATAATTAGAGTATACAGGGATGAATATTCTTCAGAGTTCAAGTAGGCTTGGGTCCCACTCATTTATTAAGTCACCTTGGTCAAGAAAATTTTCAACTAGAAATCTATACTATCAACCTCCATGAATAATAACATCTCCAAAGCCAAATACACAACCACCATAATATCTCCAACATTCTACATGTCATCATACTTGCTATATGTGATGTATGTTTCTAACATATTTCCAGATACGTGAAATCATTGGTGACCAAGAATAGTGCCCATCCATGTATATTTCCAAATCCTTTAGGAACACACATTTATAATACATTATATAAATATTTGTGAGCATATCATAGTGCCCATGTATATCATGATATTTTGTGATCCTACCCAATACATGTTAGGAAAAGGCAATGCAAGCAATAAGTGAGAATGGATACTTGTATGTAACTAAAAGAGGGGCATACATTAGAATTTTAGGGCTACCAAATTCCCACACCTATTATCCAAAATCATTCTTGAAAAGCTTTATCTTTAGGAAGTAGGAATCCCTCTCCCATGACAAGAAGTTATTGTGGCCCTTTTTACCTCTTTTCATAGGTGTATTGTTGAAGTAGTGTTGGAATAACCACCACACCTCTAGGAATATATTATGGAATAACTGCCACCCTAGGATCATGTGACTAACCACCGCACTGGGATCATGGGACTAACCATGTGTGAATGGTTTATAAATTTGACCAACATTTTCAAGTTTTGTTTTAACAAAAAAACTTACATGGTATAAGAGAAAGGTTCCAAGTTCAATTCCATCGAGTTACGTCAGAGGGGGGAGGTGTTGAAGTAGTGTTGGAATAATTAATGCAACTTTGGGAATATGTAGTAGACTAACCTACACACTGGGATCATGCGCATAACCTTGTGTGCTTGGTTTGGAAAGTTTACCAACATCTATAAGTTTTTGTGTAATGACAAACCTTATGTGCATACATTATAATAAATGTGAAAGGAATGATATATTTAGGAGAAACAATCCAGTTGATGTGGTGGCTCACCATTTCCATTCTTTCAAATATAGGTGGCCTTATCAAAATTAAATCTAGAAAGAAGAATAGGTATATTGGAAGTAGGAGTCACCAGGTGAGGTGGCATTGAGAATGAGTAGCAAGGGTAGAGGAGGAGCTGACAAAAGGGGAGAGAATTTATAGAAAGAAAGGGTAGAAAAAGAGAAAATTTAGATAGAGGTAGCAACAATAGATACAACAAAAAAATAATCTTAGATAAATACATAAAGAGAAGCTTAAAATACAACATAAAAAATGAGACAAGAGGTTGAAGTTCAAAGGGATACGTAAACACAAGAAGCTGAAGAAAAAGAAAAAAATGATGTAAAGAAGAAACTAATAAAAGAAGATGAGGAAAAGGCAAGGGAGGAAATTGAAAATAAGAGTAATGAGGAGTTTTTTAACACATAATGCATGGATGCCAAAATTTCTAACCTAGAGACATCCTTTGATTCTTCCATGTTATTCATTGATGGTGGGAATTTTCCTCTTTATGAGTTAGGTTTGGGAAAATTAACACCTTCTAGAACTGATGTTGTTGCTTCCTTTACTATTTAGTGTTCAATAAGGATAAGAGGTGGTTGGTAAGACATACCCAAAATAGGTTCAAGTTGCTCAGAGTCTTAGAACTCAAAATAATTACAAAAATTTGATGGTAACAAAAATAAAGGCCAACCCTACAGTCGCTACCTATGTAGGATTTGATTTCTTTGAAGTAAATGAATTCAACATTTAGAATATGGTCAAAGAAATGGAAATTTATAAGAGGAGGATTACCAACCTAGAAGGAGAGGTAGCTCACTATAAATCAGATATGACTAGTATGGAAAATTTCAAGGCCTACACTTTTGAGTTACATAATGAACTAAATGTGGCATAAAGCCTGATGTATAATGAACTAGAAGAATCTCAAAAACATTCTTCACAGTTTCTCACATACCTGGAGAGAATAAAGGATTAGATAGTGATACTAGATAGAGTTCAGTAAGGCCTATAAGATATACATATAAAGTGGAAAATACGAGGTCTCGACATAGTAAAATCCACTTAGAAGTCCACAAACAAACGAAAAAGTATGCCATCCTAGAACAGAATATCATGGACAATAGAAGAAATAAGAAATAAACATTATAGAAAAATAAAAAAACAATGGGAAAACAACAAACTTAAAATCACTTTATCCATTTGACGACTAATCCATCATGTAGAAAATTGACAGAATTAATAACTACCAAAGTCAGATGGATATAGAAATTGAAGCAATTAGCTAACTCAGGCTCACAAATGAAAGAGGCAATAATGGAGGTTTCAGATGAATTTTTCTAAATAGTAGAAGTTGGTCAAAGTGTCCAGAGAGCCTATGAGCGTGCATATTAAACTAAGGTAATCAATAATGAAGGCGGGGAATATAATGTATATACAGTATATACTTTTTTTTTTAAAATGGGAAAGACAATGATGGAGGACACCTTGTAGGTGAGTAAGACCATCATCAACAAACCTAGCTTCATAAGAAGATAACCAACAAAATAGCATCGTGAGGTAAGTTGGGAAGATAACCCTTCAATGGTTGTTGATCTTCCTAGATTGGATGGATGGGGTCACTGGGATAGATGGTGTTGTTGGTCTTGTTGGGATCGAGGGATGGATGGATAGGATGGATGGGATCACTAGCTGAATTGTTGACTAGGATGGCTAATGAATAATGGGGGAGGGGAGTGGCAACGAGTCCTTTTCACCTAATATTTAGAGCATTTTAGGAGTATAATTGCTCCACAAAATTGGCAAGGCACTAGCCTAGAGATGTTGCACTAGCAAGAAGAGTTTCATCATTTTATGGATGGTAAACCCAAAAAAAAACTTGGCCCCACCCTCATACACTAAAGCAAAGAATAGGGTTTGCTAATAGCTGACCAGTACCATAATCTAATGCTACTACTGGAATGACATAAAGGAAAGGCTATATATATACATTATAAAAGTACTCTCTTGGACTTCTTTGCCAACAAATACATTAGATCTATTTTTAAAAATATTTGTGAAAAGACTGGATTCTACAACTTACTAACTCATAAAAATCAGAAGTTTATTTTCCAAGTTATTCAATCACAGAAACAAAAGTTGATAAATCAAACTAATTAAGGTAAGTTTATAGATCAGATAGAACAAAGTTATCCTGAATTTATGGTAATCACCATCATCAACTAAATGTGCATGTGTTCACATGCATAAATACCCAATACACAATTCAATCAAATAAAAGAAAACATAATTATACCTTGATTTGTGGAGCTTTGCACTGTCTTCTTCTGCTTTACCTTTCAAAACATCATTCAACACACTTCAAATTTTTTTTTGTTGCAATAATTTCATGTTAGGACCCATCAAATAAATATTTTTCTGTTTATGAAAATAACAAAACCAATCTAAATAAATACAATACTATTACAATGTAAATTACAATACTATTTAATTATTCAAGTAAATTAATTTTTAATAATAGATCACCTGATAAAACATGGAGAACCAAAAAAAATATGTATATAAGGCCATTGATCACATCACAACGCCATTTCTTGCCTCTTAACTATGAAATTTTTTCTCAATGCTATCTGTAACAAGTTCCAATGGAGGAGTCAAATATCAATAGTAAAATTTAAACACTACAATTATAGAAATAACTATTTTTAATGTATTCTTCCTTACCATTCATTGAGCTCCTCTCTGTTTCAAGAATAATTTTTTATTCTCTACTAAACATGACCAACCACATGAAGGTGGAAGCTCTTATGGCCCCTCCACCCCCTCACATCACTCTCAATTCTCCAAACCCAATGCATCTACTCGCAAATAACAATTTACTACAAATTATTTCACTCAATAGATGAAAGAATCTTTCATTAAATCATTCATTAAACCATTCAATCATTCAACAACTCAAAAAAACATTAATTAAACCATTCATTAAATCATTGATTAAACCATTCATTTAGTCAATAGCGGATAAAAAAATCAATAAACCATTCATTTAACCATTCATCCATGAAATAGAGGAAAAAACCAAGTAAATTTTTTTATTATAAATAAGAATTACTCAAAATTTCTTTAGTGACTTCCTTTTTACTTTTCTTCTCTTTAAATATTTAGTGAGAAGCGCATCTTTCGGAATTTGATCATCGGTCTCCCTGCTAGACTGCTCGCAAGGTTGAACTTGCGGCGAGGGGCTATGAATTTCTGCAATAATGTCAAAATGTTTCATTAATTTATTTTTATTTTTATAAAAACAAGTAATTCATTACAAAAACATTACAAAGGTGTTTTTTTACCTGGCATGGGAACATCAGCATGTTCATCATTATCTTGTATAGGCTCAACCTGTTTAGTGTTATCTACATCTACATGCTCTGCAGTTGAATTGTGGAGAATTAGAATTAATGTTCATCATCTGCAATTATCTATACAAAACAATAACATATTAAAAAATTAATTACCAGTAATCGAAGCATGATCTTCATCTAGTTGGCGTACATCCTCGACATGAACGAGATCATTACTTTCTTGCTAAAAAAGGAATAAATAATTTATGTTCATTTTTTATAATGAATAAATTGCATGAGAATTAATAAATTATTATTAAGCTATATAGTTTTTATATACCTGCGCACTAGATGGATCAACAGAAGATTGTGTAGTATGACCAGAAAAGATTCTCCGACGTTTAACAACGGTGTCAAAGCCATGTTCGAAGCTAAGTTTCATGTCTTCCTCAGTGGGAAATTCTTTAAACAGGCTAGCCTGCACATTTGCATGATGTCATTAATTTTTCATTTTTTTCCAAAATAAAATGAAAATAATTTTCTATATATTATTTGGATATAGTTTTTGGTTTTCAATACTTACATATCGGGCCGCCAAATTCGAATAACCACCAGGTCCAAGCTTGTGTTGACCAATTTTTTCTATTATTTCCTTGGTGGCCTTAGATGTGTCTGACAGCCTAATCAAGTGTTGAATTATGTTAGTTGATGTTCCAAAGTCGATATAAAAACTAATAATAATAAGGCTTACCATTACATTTTGGAATGTACTACATACCTCCCCGTTCCTGCTGGTATCTTTCTTACTTTTCTCAGACCCTTCTCTTTTCCATCTTCCACCAGGTCTTTCCACTACCTTGATGGAATCATCAGAGGGTGCTCATACCTAGGGTTCTTTTCTAGGTGGACCCTATACTGGTCTCGGACAATATTTAGATGTTGTCCAGCCTTCTGTAGGACCTTCGATGTATCAAAAGTATCTTTTCCGAACAGACTGACCAAGTGATTAGTTAGCTCGTCCTTTAAATCTTTTTCCCGTATGTCCCACCTTGTGCAGATGGTGGGCCTGAAGATCTACAAGGACAAACCATTTAGATTTTTATAAAATACATCATTTCCTACAAAACATTAATGGCATCATTAGTCAACATTAAAAAATATTATTGGTTTATTAGACACAAATTATAAAATCTAAATTGAACAATCTATAATCACCTGGAATATTCTCTATATTTATTGGAACAAGTTCTTCGTTCACCAAAAATTTTGTCACTATTGAACCAATGCTAGTGACATGAGAAGACCCAGGAAATGTTGTTTCAGCATCAGCATTAGTATCTGACCCTGCATCCACCCCTTCTTCTGCAGCATTTGTTGTGGGTCAGTCAGCATCAGCTGCACCCTATACTGGCCTCGGGGGTATCACAAAGCATGTTGCCGACTATTCAATGGAAAAAAAGGGAGTAGTATGTTGTGTATGTTGAGTGGTTTGGTTACTAGGACCAACAAGACCTTGAACACCACTCTTAAGCTGCATAATTTCCCGTAAATAAGAACCATTGTATTATAAGTTCAATATCATATACAATTAAAAATTATAAAGTTCTAAATGAATTTACATTATTATTCTGGAACTTACTTGCAATTGTTGACATCTGTGGAACAACAATTGAATCTTTGATTTGATCTCTTCTGTTTGTGGAACTGTCAATGACAGAAAAACGAGTTCCTCGTTTTGTTTTTCCATGGTCTTATGTAGCACCCTCAATCGGTCTGCAAACCTACTAATTTCATTATCTTTCATCAACCAGGAGACATCAAACTGTAAATACTGTTGAGTTGGTGTTTCATAAACCAAATCCCCTGTCTGCAACAAAAATATATAAAGCATTTATTAGTCTTTGAAGAAATAGTCTACGCAAAAAATTATATTAACAAAAATTGTCTATCATGATAGATTCCTAGGATTACATCTAGGTTTAACAGATGCCTAGATGAGGGTGTTATCTGATCAATAGCTGGGGACTTTCCCCGATCATCCACCTGCAAAAAAAGTAGAGAACATTATCACAATGAATGCAATATGTAAAAACTAAAAAATACATAACAAAAATAAACATTATTCTACATATTTTATATGTGCACAATTTTGTATTTAAAATGTGGAATTACATTTAGGTTTACAGGTTTCCTCGAGGCTCCAGTCATCTGATCAATAGTTGGGGACTTTCCTCGATCATCAAGCTGCAAAAAAAGTAGACAACCTTATCATCATGATCACAAACATAAAAACGACAAAATACATAACAAAATAAACATTATGCTACACGATAGACATGTGTAAAATTTTAAAGAATTTAAAATGTAGAATTACATTCATGTTTAACTATTGCCCTGATGTTGCATTCGACTGATCAATAGCCAGTTGGCTTCCCTGATCAACACTCTGCATCAAACTTCAACCATTTTTTAAACTGGCCAAGTTCTGAGGTAATAAACAGCAACAAACAACAACAACTATGGGAAGGTATAGCCTGGTTTGGCCTTCTAAACAACAATGAAGAAGCCCCAACTCCAAAGCTGGGCAATTTTTAAGGAACAACAACAAACATCTTGCTAGAAATGGAGTTGGAAGATGGAAAATGCTAATCTAAGATCACATACCTTCTTCTACAACTCAATCGAGATAGAGTAGCACCCCCATGGAGTTCTCTGTTGATGCTCCTAATTTGATAAAGAGGGATGTTGACAGTAGTCTTAAGGAGATACAAAAATATTTTTGAAGTCACATATACTGAAAAAAAGGAGACCCAAGCTCCAAAACTTATCATAAACTTCCATATTGTGCATCTTTATTAGGTTAAATTCCATAGATATATGGAGCAAACACTTTGCTGGATTCCACTTGTGTAATGATCCAAGGATTCAAACTGACTGAAGGATCCAAATACTGCTCATGAGTCCCTATAAGGATTTCGTTTCATACACATGAATCCTAACACACATCAAACCTGGATTTTTTTAAGGCTTTTATGACTATTGTTTATACTTTTGGCACCTTCCGTAATGCAAAAGCCTTATATCAAAATTGTATATGTTATTGTAGGGCACACAATGCACTCAAAACCCATCCAAATAGTTTGTAAATGAGAATTGAGTTCTCTTACCATGCCTGCTCATGCCCAAAATTGGAGCTTTTACCATCTAAATTGGACCAGAACTTACCAAAGCTAGTTTTATGTTGTTATTCATCACCTTTTAAGATTGAAACATGCCCAGAAATGTATTTCAACCCTTAGATTCATCCCATATTCAAAGGTTATTTCTTTTTAGTTCTAATTTATAGTAAAAAATGACCCAAGATTGGAGGGAAAAGGCGGTTTGATGGTGGAGAAATGCGCCGTATTCTCCAAGGGAGCATTCCCATAAATCCACAATATATTTTTAATGATGTTGGTTTCTGTTATCTGCAAGCTTTGCTGTGTTGGTTGATATATCAAAAGATAGAGCTCCTAATCTAATCTGTGGGTTGCTACAGGACATGAATTCTCCAAGTCCAAGTAATATTATCATGGATCTGTGCTAACAATTTCCATGTATTTTTAATAGTTCCTTCAGGTATTGCATCTCACATAATATTTCCCCTGACAAACTATGAAATTCTTATCAAACATTCTTCTAGATAATTGACTTTAAACATTCGATTAATATTTTTGGACATTCTGATTGATCTAGTTGGTACTTGGTTGACCTTTCTCTTGTTTTTTTTTTATTGATATGCTTTCAATGAACACCAACAAGTAGAAACTATTTGATGTGAGATATTACATTGTGGCAAAAAGGGTCTCACAGGCTACGAGAGCATCCTTTGGCTAAGCGGATACCGTTGAGGGGTATCTATTCTGCCAAATTTGCTTGTGACTTGCACCTGGCCCCATTTGCAAACAAAAGCAAAAGCACTAGAACTATCACAAGTGGCCGACGAGGGGCAAATATCTTTGGGGAGATTTGAACCTTGGTGGGTGCATTAATGAAACCTCACTTTCATGGAGCCGACCAACCTTCTTTGACTTTTCTCATGTGTGTTTGACTAAGTCACAAACGTGTTTGTTTAGTTGAACAATTTCTTGGTTGGTTGAATATCTTAACTTCTATCTGATATGTTGTTTGTATGAGTAACCTTTTGTGATGCATGATTGATCTTTATTTTTCTCAGTTAATATTTGTAATGAATACCTAATGTTGTTTAGCTCCTCTGTTTCACCCAAGTGGTTGATCTTCATCTACAAGCTAGTTGGTATGATGTTTGTTAGCTAGTTGACCTGTGATAATAGTAGTTGTAACTTGTAATCTAGATTTGAATATGTCTAGGCTAAAATCTCACTGAAATCCTGAATCCCCCATTTGGTGTTAAAGATTCTCTTGCAAACAAATTTATTAACAAGGCTTTGGATTTCAGACCAAAGTATGAATACCATAAACGCATGCACATTATAGATAATATTTATGCTGTGGATTTGCTCATTCAGACATTGGATGAAATGCCTTCTAAATGCGAAATATCATCAAAGAGTTCAAGCACAATAGTTGATGCTACAGAGCTACCTATGATTCAAGGTTTTTCATCTTCAACGCATGCATTTACAAGTAAATTTGGTGCATTTGGGTCTCAATCTTCATATATGGTCTCAACAAGAAATACAAATATTGGAAAGTCTTCTCATTCGAGCAAGCAACTGTCTTCACTCAATGTAAGCATATTGGCTAGTGGAGGGGGACCCCATTTAGGTTCAGGAATAGGTTATCCAACATTCAATCAATAATTAGGTTGCACGATTAAAGAAATATTGTTATCAATACCCATTTTAAAAGTTATCGTCTACTTGAATATTGTTTTTGTTATCAATACCCATTTCCAATTACAGTTTCCAAGTCCTCACAAGTTCCAAATCTGTTGTAATCATGCATACCATTATAAAGCTGAATCATACAAAGATCCATATGTCTCCAAGGTCAATGGAAAGTACCAACCTTAATATTCCAACCATGGTCACGAATAAACCTTAACAGGATAATAACATTCACAACCAAACACCAATAGGTCAACAAGGGTTATGAACCAACCTAGGCAGGCTCAAACTGTCACAACCCATCCCTAGAAGCCTTGAAATAGTCACAAGACATATCTAGAAACCTTCAAATAGTCACGGCCTAGCTCCAATAATCATGGAGCAACCATTAATAAAACACCTACAACTTAATTGGATTGCTAATAACAAGTTGGAAATCATCCTCTATATCAGGAGAAGGCTCAATTAAACCCCTAATTATTGTCCCCTTAAGACAAGTACTAAAGGGAAGTGAATGAAACAATACAGGGCAGTGAATTAAAGGCTGGTAACTGAATTACCGGTAATTGGCCCTCCATAGTTAGCCTTTCATTCAGAAAAATACACGCAAATAGACAACCTAGGAGTCACCTGTAAAAACAATTCATTCTAGGGTTAAATCATTGTACAAAAGAGCTCAAGCAGTCAAACAGGACAATGCAATAATGAGGGAACCTCCTTGCAATCGAAGGAGAACCCTTGGCTCCCTCCAAATTACCTATCTCCCTTCAAATTGAAAGCTATCTCCCTCTGCTTTCTTACTCGTCGGAGGGCCGAAGGATGGACAAAATGCTGTAGAGAAAGTTGCAGCTATCTCCCTCAATTTTCTTACTCGTCGGAGGGACGAAGGATGGACAAAATGTTGTAGTGAAAGTTGCAGGTATCTCCCTTTATTTTCTTACTCGTCGAAGGGCTGAAGGATGGAAAAAATGCTATAGAGAAAGTTTCATAGGTGCAAGAGGTCATAAAATCATGTAGGTGGTGTCGATAATGGTAAATGTGTTTTACTAAGTTGACAAGGGCTAGAAAATGAATCTCAATCATTGAATGCCTTATTTAAAATAAATGTATTGTCTTACCTTTATGTTTTTATCCATCATTTAATGTGCATACTTCTCCATATAGTGTGCCATGTTATTCATCCATAAGTGAATTCATCATCCTTAATCCTTAAATCATGCCTTCATCAATTACAACTATGTCTTAATATTGCATAACTAATTATCTAGTCATATTGCATCAATACATTCCTCTTACATCGAGTAATGTTAAAGTTGACTTGGATCTTGATTGTATTGTTTTTTTTCATCATCATCATCATGAATATCATCATCATCATCATCCTTGTCATCATCTTAATCATCATCGTCTTCATCATCATGACCATCATCATCATCATCCTTGTCGTCGTCTTCATGCTAATGATGATGGTAATGGTGATGATGACAGTGATGATGATGATGATGATGATCATGGAAATGATGATGATCACCATGATTACCATCATCTTAATCATCATCATCATGTTAATAATCATTGTCTTCATCATCATGATAATCATGATCATGATCATGATCATGATCATCATCATCATCATAACCATCATCACCATCATCGCCATCATCTTCATCATGGTGATCATCATCGTCTTCATCATCATGATCCTCGTGATCATGATCATGATCATCATTTTCATCATCATCATGATGAAGATCATCATCATCATCATCATCATCATCGCCATCATCATTGTCATCATGGTCGTCTTCACCATCATCGTCTTAATCATCGTGACCCTCATCATCATCGTCATTGTCATCATCGTCATCTTCATTATCATGATGATGGTAATGGCGATGATGACAATGATGATGATGATGATGATGATGATGGTGGTGGCAATGATGATGATCACCATCATCACCATCATATTCATCATCTTCATCATGTTGATCATCACTGTCTTCATCATCATGATCATGATCATCATCATAACCATCATCACCATCATCTTCATCATGTTGATCATCATCATCTTCATCATCATGATCCTCATCATCATGATCATAATGATCATCATTTTCATCATCATCATCATCATCGTCATCATCGTCATCATCTTCATCATCATGACCCTCATCATCATCATCATCATCATCATCATCGTTGTCGTATTCATCATCATGATGATGGTAATGGCGATGATGACAGTGATGATGATGATGATGATGATGTAAATGATGATGATCACCATCATCACCATCATCTTCATCATCATCGTCTTCATCATCATGAAAATCATGATCATGATCATGATCATCATCATAACCATCATCACCATCATCACCATCATATTCATCATGTTCTTCATCATTGTCTTCATCATCATGATCATCATCATTTTCATCATCATCATCATCATCGTCATCTTCATCATCATCATGACCCTCATCATCATCATCATCGTCGTCGTCGTCGCCGTCGTCATCTTCATCATCATGATGATGGTAATGGTGATGATGACGGTGATGATGATGATGTAAATGATGATGATCACCATCATCACCATCATCTTTGTCATTATCATCATGTTTATCATCATCATCTTCATTATCATGATAATCATGATCATGATGATCATCATCATCATAACCATACCATCATCACTATCATCTTCATCATGTTGATCATCATCATCTTCATCATCATGATCCTCATCATCATGATCATCATAATCATCATCATCATCATTTTCATCATCATCATGATGAAGTTCAGCATCATCAGCATCATCATCATCATCATCGTCGTCGTCGTCATCTTCATCATCATCATCATCATGACCCTCATCATCATCATCATCATCATCGTCATCAGCATCATCATCATCATCATCATCATCATCATCATCATCATCATCAGCATCATCATCATTCACATCATCATCATCATCATTGTAATCATCATCTACATCATCATGATCATGATCATGATCATCATCATTGCCATCATCGTCTTCTTCTTCTTCATCATCATCATCATCATCATCATCGTCATCATCAGCATCATCATCATCATCATCATCATCATTGACATCATCATCATCATCATCATCATCACCGTCATCATCACCATTACCATCATCATCATCAACATCATTACAGTCATCATCGTCATTATCGTCATCGTCGTCATCGTCATCATTGTCAACATCATTAAAATTTAAAATTTAAATTACAATTATATTACAACCTACACATTAGAATTCAATTACAATTTAACATTGCAATTCAATTTCAATTTCAATTTTCAAATTTAACGTGTAATTAAAACTGAAAATCCAATGTGTAGTTACAATTTA